>JAKGSA010001104.1:0-22623 GCA_033558755.1 Philaethria dido | reverse complement strand
GAATAACTTTTAGTGGATGAACCAATTTTTATGTTTTATATGACATCATTGATGTGGTCCCACTTTAAATTATATTTTAAATTAATTTTAAATTCAGATAAAATTCTGATGTCATTTTTTAATCATTCGTAATAATTGTTTTTCTTTTGTATTTTATCTTAAGTCGGTGACTGAGAACCTTTCAGCATAGGCTAAGGCTAATAAAAGGGTAAAAATTTTGAGTCTTTCCAAGAACTTCATACAACAATTGTAAATTACAGCAAATATAGGTTACAAATATATCCTTTTACATTTAATTTAAATAGGACAATAGAAAACGGAATATCTTTATTATACCTGGTTCTCTTTGTGTACTCTTTTCTCACTCGAGGGAAATTTTCCCGGCGACTCTGGCAAAGCGCGGTGTTAAGTTCCGCCACTCAACTTGATTTCTGACAGGAAGTGGAGAATGGAGTGTCTTAACACTATTTTCTCTACGCTATGCAGAAATAAGTGTGAAGCTGAAAAAATAATAAATTTCAGGCTTTTTCAGGTCGAAAGTGGCAAGTCGAAATTTAGGGAACGGCACCTAAACTCTAACACTTAAAATTTATTTATATTTGTACACGAACTTGCAACGCCATAACTGGACCCACTGAAATACATTTTGAATGGCAACTGATGTAGAAACATGGAAGGGAATTTTATAATTTTTTTTTACTATGTGTGTGTTGGAGGGAGTGTCTTGTCACTATATTCTGATTACTCTGCTATGCGTGAAGCTGTTATTTTATATTATTACATTCGTAAGGCAAAAAGCAACGTTAAGTTCCGCCACTCAACGGAGTATTTTGACACTGCGTTCTCTCTGATTTCCCTGCTTCGCGCGAAAACGTGAATAAATTACATTTTTTTTAGCTTCACGCTTTATACTGCATACAAGGGTAAATAGCGAGAACCTAATATCAAGATACTTCGTTATTCGCTCGGTAATTAAATATTTTAATTAATTATTTCATATTTTTAACCGACTGCAAAAATGGAGGAAGCTATCAATTCGACTGTATTTGTTTATTTGTATTTGTTTACTGGGTGATCCAATTTCGATATTTTTTTTTATATGATAGCTAATACTTTCGATATGATTTCATTTGCATTCAGTCGTACTCAGTACTATGACGAGCAATTTTTCTGTTATTCTTAATAATGTAAATTTTAGTGTATTTAATTTTTTTGTTAATATCTTAATTATAATTCGAACTCACACCCACCATATCAATTTATCCATACACACATCTACTGTGCCACAAAGGATTCATTATTTAACATGTATCTACATATTAGTTGAAATTTATTGAACAAATATTACACTCCAGAGGTACGTAAAAACTTTGAATAATTAACGAGGAGCTTATTAAGCTCTATTTTAAACAGTATAATATTTCATTACTTTCAAAATCTTCTCTAAGTTTAATGTAAACCTAACTTTTTGTAATAGCATACTTAATTATACTGAAATTTACTTAAATTTTAATCAACTTCAAAATAGGAAGACGTTTTCTTTTGTTTATCACCATACATACATAGCTTCACGTTGTATTCCGCATATAGCAGGGTAGGCAGAGGGAACCTAGTGTTAAGACACTCTGTTCTTCACTTTCCGCCGAATTGTGGCATTGCGTGCTGAGTAGCGGAACTCAACACCACGGTTTGCTATGTTACCAAACCCAGGAACTGAAAAATTCCATTTCCTGGAGTGGGAATCGAACCCACAACCTGTCGCGTTTACAGTCGCACGCTTGTGCCTCTGCGCCACGACAGGCGTTGTGTGTTACCGCATATAATTTTACTGGGTGGACTAATTTTGATGATCCTTTTTTTATATGATAGCTTATTATGTGGTCTTATTTAAATTTTAGTTACGATTTGACGAATAATTTTTGAGTTATACGTATTAATGTAACTTTTAATATATTTTATTGAAAGTATTTTTTTTGAAATTTTTTTATTTCTTATAGTTTAAATTATCATTCAGGTGTCCTTTCCACCTTTACGTGCTAGGCAGGATACGTAGACAAATTCTAGTCATAAAACACTCCGTGTTCAGAATCAGATTCATCAAAAAAATTAGCTATCTTATAAAAGAAACATCATATTTTGGTTCAACACACATAAAAAACAGCCAGGGAATTGAGAAGTTCCTCCTTTTTTAAAATCGGATAATAAGCCAAGCATTAAACATCCAGTCCCTTCCAGATTTCAACACGGATGCGTCAATGAATTTTGTATACGTGCCACGTAGATGCACTAGTAACGTTTGAGGGCAAATAAATTTCGCGATTTGCGGTTGGAAGGTTTCCAGGTCGGTGTAGACTTGGTGTTAGCCCAAACAGGCGTGGTAAACCGTTACTCTGATAGTATGCGATATGAGTCTGCCAGTTCATGTTTTCTGAGCTTTTTTTGGAAATAAACTTTTATCTTATTAAAAAATGGTTTTTAAGTTCTGGAAAAAGTTGGATTTATAATAATTTTAGTGTTTAATTTAACTAGTATGACAGAATAATCATAGTGAATCTAGTGTTGAGACACTCCGTTCTTTCGCTTTCTGTCTGAATTCATGATATTACGTGTTAGGTGGCGGAACTCAACGCCGCGCTTTGTCAATTACAATATAACTATACATTTAGAATAAGAAAAGTGTTTTTAGATAAATGTATAAAAATTTTGACGTATGGCTTAGTGGTTAGAATGGTTGGATGGCTTCCAAGAATCGCGAGGGGCTAAAGTTCAGAAACTCGAAATCTTTCTTTTAGTCTAATTGTGAATAAAGTATTGTAAGGTGTTGGTGCTAGTCCGAATACTCATAATTTTTTATAAGGTATTCTTTATGAAAATAAACACTAATAACTGTGAGGATAAACCTGTGATAACCCTGTGAGGGGACGGGGTTAGAATATAATTCCCCTCCGCCGCTGGGTAGCGTCCCGTAAGAGGCGGATATTCCAGTAGTTTGGTGGTAGCAGGTTCGTCCTCCAACTGGCTCGCGACCACTATCATATATCAAAGACGAACCGCCAAATATCTTATGATGTGTTCCGGTTCGATGGCATGTAAGCCAGGTTTATTCCCTTTCCAACCCATCCTTTCCACAAAATGTGGTGGTTCTGATAGCGGACTACTACATTATCCATCTGTATCCTCTAGGTTGGCAACACATTACAACATCTCTGGTGGTGTAGATGTTCATGGGCGGAGGTAACCACTTACCATCAGGTGGTACTTCTGCTCGTTTGCCATCCGTTATCCATAAAAAAAAACTTTCTCATCGCAATTGTTTTTTACAATGCACTTTTATCTATTTGGTTGAAAAGTATAGAATAGATCATCCTGACACTAATCTCTTTCTGTTCACCCTGCCATAGAAGCAAAACGTGTTAAACTCTAAAGCAAAATTTCCATTCTCATTCTATGAATATATATTTTAAAATTTCTTTAAACTTTAATTGATCATATTTTAAAATAACCACCTTTGAAAACCTATAGTCGAATAACTTAAATAGTTTCATTTTTAAACTTTACCATCCAGTAAGAAATATAGCGCTCACAACATTCTTTGTGGAAACTTACAGGTATTTTCTATTAAAACTCGCAAATTATCTTGCTACTTTTATAGTAATAATAGGAGTTATGTAGCTCATATTAATAATAATTTCGTTCTTTTAATTTGTATTTGTTTTATTTTTTTTAACTTCACGCTGTATCCCGCATATAGCAGGGTAGGCAGAGGGAACCTGAGAACCTAGTGTTAAGACATTCCGTTCCCCACTTTCCACCGAATTAAAGCATTGCTTGCTGAGTGGCGAAACTTTGCCTTGTTACCAAACTCAGGAAATGAAAATACTAAACTTTTACATTTCCTGGAGTGGGAATTGAATCCACAATCTGTCGCGTTTACAGTCGCACGCTTGTGCCTCTGTGCCACGACAGGTGTTTTATGTTTATTAATAAAAAGTAACCGGATATATATAGTTTCGACTTTCGGTATCATTTTTATTTTAAATATTAAAAGGATTTTTTATATTAATAATAATCCTGCTTTATACCGCATAGCGCGATAGTCAAGACACTCCGTGAATGCGTGCATGCGTGCTGTATAATCACTCTCTCGAATGGAGATCGTCATAACCAGTCCTAATAACCGGTAGGAACTGTTCTACTGCGCCACAATGGCCGTTTATTCTTGAGCAACTTTAAAAAACGTGGTTATCAAGGCGACTGTATTATTTATATTATGTTTTATTTTTTTTTTTTTTAACATCACGCTGTATCCCGCATATAGCAGGGTAGGCAGAGGGAACATGAGAACCTAGAGTTAAGAAACTCGGTTCTCTTACAACAATTCCGTTCCCCACTTTCCACTTTTATATTATGTGCTACCGCCTAACTTTATACTGGGTGTATAAAAAAAGAATCATCAAAGGATGATTCTTTTTTTATACTATAGCTACTCAAAATCGATCTACTCAGTAAAAAGTTATGTGCTAAAACACATTAAAAAGTACATTGTAATTGAGGACCTCCTCATTTTAGAAAGTCGGTTAGTAGTAAAACTACTTTGCAATTAATAAAAAAATAAATAAAACACAAAATTAAAAAGAAGCTAACAAAACTAAATTTCAAAGCTAATTCATACCAAACTTCGCATAACTCAGTCCTCTTTTCACAACTGTACTTCTACAATCATAAACAGATGAACATGGATATGGCTTGCAAAAAACATGCCACACTGGGAATATCTTAGTAGAAAATGAAATCACCCGCTACAATGGCGGTCCACTAAATTAATTTTAGTAAGCAAACTTAGTTTCACTGTAATTCTCTCTAAAGGGGTAATTTGGCCGCGAGGAGGAAGGTTCGAAACGTCTTGAAACGACTTAACGATTCCGTACAAAGTTAGGGTGCAAGTGATAAGCTTCAAGCTTTATCAGTTGAGAGAACCAAGTGTTAAAATATTCCGTTTTCCTTTTTCTGGCCGTATTTGAGGCATAACATGTTGAGTGGCGGAACTCAACAACGCGCTTTGTCTCACTAAAGGAGATTGGAAACGAACCCACAACCACTCGCTTTTATAGTCATACCTTGTCTCATTCCGCCATTATAGCCACGATGCCAAGTGAAAAGATAGTAAATAAATGATAATAGTAGAATTAAAGTACAATAATTTCATCCCTGTATAAATAAATTAAAAAAATATATAAATAAAAAAAAAACATTATAACTAATTGTAAATAAATCTAATCCAATATATTCTGTCAAAAAGCGTAAAGTTTCGTATTTAGGGCACGTCTTTAGACATGACCGAAACGAACTGTTACAACTGATAATGATGGGAAAAGTTGCTGGAAGAAGGAGAATCGGCCGCAGAAAAAAGTCATGGCTTAGGAACATCCGCGAATGGACGGGAATCAAAAGCGCTGTAGAGCTATTCCATGCTGCCAGGAATAGGACTGAATATGCGAAGCTGACTGCCAACCTTCACTAGTTGGAGAGGCACTAAAAGAAGAAGAATATATTCTATATAGGATAAATATATTTTTTTGTTTTCTCTATGTACTGTCGACCTCAATTGATGTGTTGTGTTAAAATTTTATATAAAACTTTATTTAAAAAATAAATAGCATTAAATGTGAGCTTTACAAAATTTGAACTTGTAACCACTCTGTAAAATATTATTTGACGAACTTTACTGTGCTATAACATTTTTTTTACAACTCCACACTCCTTCTTACGCAGAATAATCAAAGAGGTCATAGCATCAAGACAATCCGTTATACACATTCCGTTCATATTTGAGATATTGCATAAACAGCGGAACTCAACGCCGCGCCTTATGCTAATTTGCCAATAAAATAATATTTTTCCGCCTAAGCTTATAAATTGAAAACACTGAATTTCTTAAGACTGGTTAAGCGGAACATCATAGTGTCGATGCTCCGACTCCTGAGCCAAAATTATACAAGCTATCCCGATGTGCCGTAACGCCCCTTGAGATCCAACTGGACGGTTTAAAAGAACTATGAATATTTAGAAATTTTTATTACTTTTCGTGAAATTCTCATATATTTTAATAGTTTATATATTTATTTAACAGTTGGAATGTTTGAAATTGTGTTATAAATATAAGAGGACATGGCGCAGTGGAACAACTTCTGTCTGGACATACTTGGTAGTGGATTCGATTCCATTCGGGGGAATGGTGATATTAGATTTATTTTCATTGTTACGCTCTGATAAGACGAAGAGCAGCGTTGAGTTCCGCGACTTAACAAGCAATGTCTTGAATTCTAGCGAAAAAAGGAACAAGATATGTCTGAGAATCTTCTCCTTTTTTTTTAGTCGATAAAAAGTGTACCAATTTTCGCTACCTTTAATATCATGAGAATTTAGAATAAAGTTTATAACAACTGTTGAAGCCTTGCATTTATTGAATCAAAGTGAATAATATAAAAGTAAATTTCTGTTCAATTTAAATGTAATTCAACAGTGAATTGAATTTTAATAAAAAGGATTTTTCCCACGAATCTTACTTATTGACTTTTTCACAGGAAATTTAAGTCTTCTTGACATCACTTATTCAGTTTTATTAACCATCTTCAAAAAAAGGGAGAGGACTCCCAATTCGACTGTATTTTTAAGTATATATTACTGCACAACTCTTTACTGGGTAAACCAATTCTGATGATTATCGCAAGGGTGGTAAGGAAATGGAAAACGGAATGTCTTGACACGAGGTTCTCCATGACTACTCTACTATGCCAAAAAAGCGTGAAGACTTTACAAAAGATCGTACTTCATCTAAAACGCAAATTAACATACATAACAAATAGCCAAATCAATTTTGATATCAAACATCGCATCCATAACCTACAACCCAAACAGAACAGCTTTATTAAGAACGTCTTCCAAAGTCTTCAAGTTAGACATCACTGCCGTAAAGTTTCACCATAATCGTTCCGAACAAGTCAATTGATTGTTCCATCAATCTATGCTTTAATGTGGTTAACTCCTTTCCTATTGAGTTAAGGACCGATATAATATGGGGCGAGGGATCGAATAACTGTTAATCACTGAGACGGTCTTAAGGGATATACTTCATGCCCTGAAGCATTAGCGTGTGTGGAACTGAGTAGATTTTATAGTTTCGATTGAAATTACGTTTATTGGTTATTTGTTAGTGTAACTATTTGGTTGTTATTTAGATTTTTATGGAATACAATTTGGTAATATTATTAGATTAAGAAAAACTTTTCTAGTCATTTTGATTAAAATAAGGCGGATGTAGGAGTCAAATTTGACCCAGATAAAATTTGTGTTAAAACAGAATGGAGACAACCCATATATATGTTTAAAGTCAAACATTAAATTAATAAAAGAAATGCTACTCATACTAAAGTTGGACGTACACTTTTGTATAAAGTATCATGTTGACAAGTTGCTAAGGCAACGTATATATATTTACAAGAGGTACGTAAAGGCAAAATTTGCACCCATTCTTAAGATATTTAAGCGGATAGAGCGTGACAATAAGCACAGTTAACGTTTATAAGGACTTTATAAAAAACAGGTAGAAAGTGTTTTTTTAGTAATAATATGTTAAATTCTTCACCAGGTATGGTCATAGATTCTGTATTTTCGTGCTCTACTTTATATCACGTTTCGTTAAAGAATATTAAATTGCTTATCATATTACGAAAATAGCTTACCGCGGTAAAAGTTAGGTAATGTCATTCTTTAACCTCCTAACTATCTCCACTTCAAAATAATAATTTTAAATCATTTTAATGCAAAGATAAAGAAAGTAAAACAAAGATACAAACACATTTCCCATATATAATATTAAAATAATCCGAATAACTCCTAAAACATACAAACAAAACCACATGCATTCAATAGTCAACGAATTGCAGGAAATTCGCCTAAGGCGGTAAGATGGCGATACCAACCTGTATTTAAATTGTACAGTGCAATTCAAAATTACAGTAGCGGTAGGTTAGAAGTTAATAATTCAATTTGAATTGATGATAGCATTTATTGCTGAAGCGTCCAGGAATATAGTGGAAGCATAAATAATATTTACAATGCTATTGTATATTCATAACAATAGAATGCTTCATTTAACAAAAGCTATATAAATTATAATAAATTATAGTCATTTGTATATTGATTAGACGCTGTGTATTTATCTGGTAAGATTAACCGCGGCGTTGAACTCCGCCACTTAACAATGTTTCTAATTTCGATCTTCGTTTTGACTTGACCTTTCGTCTTGATAGTAGTTTCTCTCTGACTACCCTGCTTTGTTCATGATTGTTGTAGGTAATGAGTGACAAGTAGAATGTAGACTATATGGCTATGGTTATTATTTTTGAAAGTCGAAATCCATTGTTGTACTTTGTCTAGCCAGAATGGGAAAATGAAAATAATAAAAAAATAAAACAAATTTGTAGTATGTTATTTATATTTTAACCCCTCCCATAATTTTATTTGGTATAAATATATTCAATGTATTTATGTATTTATGAATATGTCTTTCTATTTATGTATGTATCTATGTATTTATGAATGTATATATAAAGCGAGAACATCGCCTACCGATTTTACTACTCCCACACCTTAAGGTTGCCTGGCAGAGATCGCTTATAGCGATAAGGCTGCCTGCTGTACATTTATTTTTTACTTGTTTCGTTTTTTTTCTCTATGATATTGGTGTACAATAAAGCATATTATTATTATTTGTACCTCATCATAAATTCTCGGGTTCATAGGAACCCGGTCCTTTGGAAGGCTTGCGTGGGGACACAGGTCCAACACGTAGAGGCCCCTTTGAGACAACAATATTTTTAATCTGACGCATTGACCGGGATCCATCTCTGAGTAACCATAGGTAATTGCTCAAAGATGGTCACCGGTCAATGCGTAGGAGCTATGGAACATATGAAAAACTAAAATAGGGCTATGGAATGGAGTTTGGATGGACTAAGTACTGGGCTATTGATTGAGACTACCGTACGTCCGCCTTTTCAACAGTCTCAAATTGAAAGGTTAGCGGACGGTGACTCGCCTCCCACTAGATGGGCCCCCACAAAGCGGCGTAGTGCCTCGGGCGCAACATCGGTGTGGTCAGCTAAGGGTGTCGAGAGGTGTGCACCGGTTTCACCATCGCGGGAGTGTTCGTGAGCGGGTTTCCCCGCTATTATGCAGATTGAGCACTTCCACCCTTCCGAGCATATAGCACTTGCGCTCCACTCTGCCGGCCAATGAAGGCAAGCCAGAGGCGCGGGATAAATTACAATTCCCCTCCGGAGGTCTCAGGTCCGTGGGGTCGCCACTCCCCAACAGCTCGCCACAAGCTGCCCTGCGGGCTATTATTATTATTATTATGTTTGCAGTTCACATACAATACAAGTGAAATTTCGTAAGGGTGAGACGAATAGAGTAGTACAGTTATACTGATTTAATTTTTACTATTTTTATTCCGATTACCTAATTTCAAATCACAACAACTCTTAAATAAGACTCATGAGAAACCGAAACAGTAAAACATGTTGGAACTTTACCCTGAAAATATATAGAATAATAACATAGCTTCAAAATGTACAAATTTTAGTATATTATGAATTAAGTTACTACGGTAAGCAAAGCACGTTGTAACGTCAATCAAAGTACATACTGTGTATATAAATTCAATTTTAAAACCAAATGATTTGATAACAAAATTGTGAAATATTTTGAAATGTATGTACAATAATTACTAGAGGACTCATTTGGGTGCTAGCAACGTGTATGACAAACAAATGAGTATTTTTTTTTTTAACTTCACGCTGTATCGCATATAGCGGGGTAGGCAGAGGGAATCCGAGAAACTAGTGTTAAGACACTCCATTCTCTTTTTAACAATTCCGTTCCCCACTTTCCGCTGAATTGAGGCATTGCGGGTTGAGTGGCGGAACTCAACGCCGCGCTTTGCCTTATTACCAAACCCAGGAAATGAAAATACTAAACTGTAAAGTTTAGTATTTACAGGAAATTTACATTTCCTGGAGTGGGAATCGAACCCACAACCTGTCGCGTTTACAGTCGCACGCTTAATATTTATTTCATTGAACTAATGTATTTCTAATACGTTGTTTGGCTTTGACTTTGACGTTATTATGAAAAATATTGGCATTTTGAAATTTTTCTCTGTATAAATTTTAACTAGGCTAAAATATGCTAATGCTCTTCTGTGCGTATCATTTTCATAAAAATGGTCAATAATTTTTCTTCGTTGTATCTCGCATATAGCAGGGTAGGCAGAGGGAACCTAGTGTTAAGACACTCTGTTCCCCACTTTCCGCCGAATTGAGGTATTGCGTGGCGTAACTCAACGCCGCGCTTCGCCTTGTTACAAAACCGAGGAAATTGCACTTGTTACAAAAACGAGAAAAAATTTTTTCTTTACGTTCTAATTATTGCAAAAATACCGTACAAGACATTTAAATGTATAAGAAGCCAAACTTAGTCATATTATGTACATGGAGATATTTTATGTAAACAATTTTGCTTCTAATTTTTATTTTATAATCTTGGTCACTGTGTTAATGGCTTTACTCAATTCCATATAACATCTGAACAACGCCTGTCGTGGCGCAGAGGCACAAGCATGCGACTGTAAACGCGACAGGTTGTGGGTTCGATTCCCACTCCAGAAAACATAAAATTTAGTATTTTCATTTCTTGGGTTTGGTAACAAGGCAAAGCGCAGCGTTGAGTTCCGCCACTAAGCACGCAATGCCTCAATTCGGCGGAAAGTGGGGAACGGAATTGTTGAAAGAGAATGGAGTGTCTTAACACTAGGTTCTCTGGTTCCCTCTGCCTACCCTGCTATATGCAGGTTACAGCGTGAAGTTAAAAAAAAAATCATCGATTATACTTATTATGAAATGATGATAATCTCCAAACGAAAATAATTTATACTTACATTACTTTTATTTCTCCTTTCTAGCTAGATAAAATGCGATGTTGAGTTCCGCCACTTAATTCTAATGGAGTATCCTGACACTAGATTCTCATAGCTCTCTTAGATACATTAAAGAAAAAAATACTACAAAGTTAGTACAGATAGACTGAAAATATTTTAAAATTGAATATTAATTACATCTTGTGACAGAAGTGAAGACTCTTTTGGTAGTCAAAACCAAATGAATATGTAAATTTCGTTTTGCAAAAGAGAATCACTCTCCATGCTTCATCATGTAAACTATATAATGTGCCAGATGACGTCATCAAGAGTTAAGACATGTCTAATTTATTACAGTTGTAGTGGGTTTGAATTCCGCCTATGGAAAAGTGTAAATTTAACATTTGGACGGAAATGTTAAAAAAAACAAAGTGTCTTAACTAGGTTCACTGGTTCCCTCTGCCCTGATATGTGCGGGATAAAGTGTGAAGCTGACAGAAATGATTAACTACAGTGGCAGTGGGTTCAGTTATCACTTATGTGAATGTATAAATTTAAAATAACTAGCTTTTAAACGCGGCTTTGCTTTCATTCTCAATAGGAAATACATACATAGATAGATAGATAGAAACACTTTATTGCACACTTGAAATCATACATAAAGACGCTCACGCCCACGCTGCATCCCGCATATAGCAGGGTAAGCAGAGGGAATCTAGTGTTCAAGCACTCCGTTCCCCACTTTCCGCCGAATTGAGAATTCAATAGGAAATAATTAAAGTATAATATTAAAAAAGTAGTTTATGTCACACTCCAGCTTCGGTGCGACGGGAAAGAAAGACAAATAAACACACTTTCTCGTTCAATGTGATATGATTTTTTAAAATATAGGGTTTATATTTTCGCTGTCTATAATATTTGAATTTGCGGCGTTGAGATCTGCCACTCAGAACGCAATGCCCCAATTCGGCGGAAACTGGGGAACGGAATATCTTAACACTAAGATCCCTCTGCCTACTCTGCTATATACGAGATACAGCGTGAAGCTATCTATGAATGTGTGTATGTCTATAAAATAACATCACCTTATCTTTTTTGTTAAATTCTCTTTTATTACAAATCCAACATCAAAGCAATAATTAAATACTTACATACATCACAATGACATTTAAAAAGGACAGTGTAAAATAATTGTAATATCGGGTTTTGATTTCAAAACGGCATAAGCGTGCGACTGTAAACGCGACAGGTTGTGGGTTCGATTCCCACTTCAGGAAATATAAAATTTAGTATTATTTCATTTCTTGGGTTTGGTAACAAGGCAAAGCGCGGCGTTGAGTTCCGCCATTCAACACGCAATGTCTCAATTTGGTGGATAGTGGGGAACGGAAATGTTGAAAGAGAATAAAGTGTCTTAACACTAGGTTCTCTGGTTTCTTCTGCCTATCCCGCTATATGCGGGATACGGCGTGAAGTTCAAAAAAAAAAAAAACAATGACATTTAAAAAGGACAGTGTAAAATAATTGTAATATCGGGTTTTGATTTCAACGAATGCCTAGTAATTATACGGTCTATATATGAATATATCGCAGCTCATTATAATTGACGCCGCATAAAGTGGGACGCGTGCATTTTACAATCAGTTCACATTGTGGACTTTTTAATTCATATATATTTTTAACCTACTTCAAAAAGGAGTTCCCTATTCGACTGTACTTTTTTTTGGGTGCGGTAGCATTTCTTTTTGCTAAGTCAACCAATTTTTATGATTCCATTTTTATATGATAGGTAGGTGGTAGGCTTTTGATGTGGTCTCATTTAAATTTAGTTATCTGACAAGTAGTTTTTGAGTTATTCGTAATAATGCTACTGATTATTGCATTTCATTGAAATCAGAGTTATTTTTTTTTGTAAAATTCTAAATTATTTCACTAAATATTTATATTGAACTTTCTCTCTTCCCTTTGATGTCCATTTATGACTCTCTTTGAAAATAGAGGTATTTTGATTTCTTTTAAATTCATATACATATCTGCTTCGCTGGAAATCTAATATTTTGTTATATATATATATATATATATATATATATTTTAACTTCACGCTGTATCCCGCATATAGCGGGGTAGGCAGAGGGAACCAGAGAACCTAGTGTTAAGACACTCTATTCTCTTTCAACAATTCCGTTCCCCACTTTCCGCCGAATTGAGGCACTGCGGGTTGAGTGGCGGAACTCAACGCCGCGCTTTGCCTTGTCACCAAACCCAAGAAATGAAAATACTAAATTTTACATTTCCTGGAGTGGGAATCGAACCCACAACCTGTCGCGTTTAAAGTCGCACGCTTGTGCCTCTGCGCGACGACAGGCGACTTTGTTATATGATATAATATTATGTAATAAACACATTTCTTGTTTTATTTTCTACACCTTTTTGTTTTTTTTTATAGCAGAGAACTCAAGACAATCTGTTCTCCACTTTCCGTCCAAAATCAGACCTTACGTAATTTTGACACTTTGAAGTATTAATACCACACTTAGGTTTAGAAATACAAATATTTAAAAACACTGCATATTGTTCCAATCAATATTGGCGGAACTCAACGCTGCGCTTTGCTTAACCATAAGGTACGTAATATATTAATTTTAAAAATCTCTTATGTACAGATACTCTTAACAATGAAAAAATAATTAAATCTGTTCATATTGAATATGTGGCATTAATTATTCTATCAATTTATAGAATTGCCGGTCTTTGAACAGTCTGATACGTTTTAATCGAATATCAAGTTCGTGACAAAATTGCTTGTGAATTTTATTTGTCATAAAAGCAGCTTTATTTCGGATAGCAGGATAGTCGGAGTGAAATTTTCCCTGTGAGGGGACGGGGGCTAGAATACAATTACCCTCCGCCGCTGGGTAGCGCCCCGTAAGAGGCGGGTATCCTAGTAGTTAGGTGGTAGGAGGTTTGTCCTCCGTGTGGCTCGCGACCACTATCATGTCAAAGACGAACCGCAAAATATTTAATGATATGTTCCGGTTCGATGGCATGTAAGCCAGGTTTTTCCACCCACCCTTTTCCCAAAATTTGGTGGTTCCGATCGCGGACTACTACATTTCCCCCCCCTTCCATCTGTATCCTCTTGATCGGCAACACATATAAAGCATCTCTAGTGTCGTAGATGTCCATGGAAGAAGGTAGCCACTTACCATCAGGTGGTCCTTCTGCTCATTTGCCATCCGTTATGCATAAAAAAAATACCTAGTGTCAAGACACTCTGTTCGTTGTTTGTTTTATAAGAATAGTTGTTACCCTTTCAAGCTAAAACTACTCAACCGATTATCACGAAACTTTGTACAAATATTCTAAGAGGTTAAAAAAGGAGATAGGATATATATATTTTTTATTTTAACAAAAAAGATAAGGTGATATTATTTTATAGACATACATACATACATAGCTTCACGCTGTATCCCCCATATAGCAGGGTAGGCAGAGGGAACCTAGTGTTAAAGCACTCCGTTAGCAGATATAGGTCGTGCGTCTACCTACATACTAAAACCACTCGATGTTCCTCCTTGAATGCCGCCGAAAGTGCTGGATGACCCCAATTATTGTAAACCTCGGCGAAGAGTCAAGAACACCTCCCCGCATCCTCAGATACTCAGTAAAGTAAAGGTTTTAAATATATATAGACAAAACGCTCACAATTTCTACCGAATTATAAACAGCCATTTCCATCAGATCCAAATGAAACCGTTATATAGAATAAAATGTACATTTTAGAAATATTTACATGAACTGTTTCTTCCATTAAGCCTCGGGAAGTTCTTTTAAAGGAATGCTAATTAAAAGAACGCTAAACTAGCAGTAAGATCGTGCTCTAATTTTGTTTAATTCCTGTAGCCGCATTTTAATCGGTTTTTACTCAACATAATTTTACTTGTGGCAATTAAAAATTTAACGATGCGGTGTTTTTATAGAAGAAATTGTTTTTAGAAGCTTTAATATATAGAAACAAATAAAAATACTAATAAAATAGCATCTACGAGATTTAAAATGAATGGCAATACGAGATATAAAGAAGGGCAAACCACGGCTGACCATCGAGACCAATCCACCACCACCAATCTTAATTGTATTTTCACAAAAATACAATCGAATTCATAACCTCCTCCTTTCGAAATCGCTTAAAAATAGAACACATCCACTTCACTTCAATACAATTGTTTTATTGTTAAATGTTAGCAAAAAAACTGATTCCAAAAAAATTGCAGAAATAAAACAATTATTACGAATAACTCAAAAACTACTTGTCAAATCTGAACTAAATTCAAACAAGCCCACATTACAAGCACTAGCTATCATATAAAAAATACAATCGAATCGATAACCTCCTTCTTTTAAAATCGGTTAAAAATAGAAGACACCCACTTCATTTCCATAGAAAGCGATCCGTGAGTCGGGCCCGTTTATTGAATTCAAATCACATCGGCCACAGGCTAAAACTTTGCATTCCTTCAGACTCTTATATTGAATTCACTGACCAGATTCTGTTGTGTGGTAAACTGGAAAATGACTAAAATATAGGGAAGAAAATATATTTAAGTCCAACGTAGTTCAGTGGAATAATGTCTGAGGACGATATGGTTTGAGTTCGATTTCCGTCCGGGGATTTTAAACATAATGTTTTTTTTTTTTGTGGATAACGGATGGCAAACGAGCAGAAGGAGTACCTGATGGTAAGTGGTTACCTTCGCCCATGAACATCTATAACACCAGAGATGCTGTAGATGCGTTGCCAACCTAGAGGATGCAGATGGAAGGGAAGGACAATGTGGTGGTCCGCTATCGAAACCACCACGTTTTGAGGAAAGGATGGGTGGGAAAGAGGAAAACTTGTTTAAATTATTTTTTATTTATCCGCTCTATTGAGATAGAGCAGCGTTTAGTTATGCAACATTTAAAGTCTTGAATTTAGGCTGAAAGCAAAGAAGGAAATGCTTTGGTACTCTCTACCTTGCAGATACTAAGGTATTTGAAAAGCAGGGTGCTTAGCGGGAAACAGTATGGAAATGTTTTTTTTTTATTTTTGATTCAATTTATAGTATAAGAACAAAAATCTCCACTAATTTCTTAGTGAATTTTTCCAATAGAGTCAATGATATGCAAAAACCTATGCAAATTTAAGCAATAGCTGTAAGCGTAAATGGGTAAAAAACGAAGTGGTTAATCTCTCCTTTTACGTGACTTTAAGAAACGAAAAACTCAATAAAATAGACTATTTATTACATACATACATACATAGCTTCACGCTGTATCCCGCATATAGCAGGTTAAGCAGAGGGAACCTAGTGTTAAGACACTCCGTTCTCCACTTTCCGCCGAATTGAGGCATTGCGCGCTTTGCCTTATTACCAAACCCAGGAAATGAAAAAATCCATTTCCTGGAGTGGGAATTGAACCCACAACCTATTGCGTTTACAGTCGTACGCTTGTGCCTCTGCGCCACGGCAGGCGTTAACTATTCATTATTAAATTTAAAATAAATACCAGCGTAATAAAATTTTTATATATCACAAAACCACTTCACGCCGTCGACTACAAACTTACGCGGTCTTCGTTTAATCAAAGTGGTAACTTTGTCGATGTTCTCGGTAATTGTTTCAGTACTGGAACTGGAAGCTTTCGCAAGGAATTACTTGTTAGGACTTGTTAAGCGGTAGAGATTATGACACTTACGTTTGTGAGTTCATCATTATTATATTTATTTATCGTTCGGATTTTTACGGTTTTTAATGGAAATAAAGATTGTAATTGCTATTTATATTATACTAACGTATTTCAGGAAGTGAAAATTTTAAATAATATTTAGTATTTTCATTTCCTGGGTCTGGTAACTAGGCAAAGCGCGGCGTTAAGTTCCGCCACTCAACGCCTCATTCCAGCGGAAAGTAGGGAACGGGATTGTTGAAAGAGAACGGACGGTCTTAACACTAGGTTCTCAGGTTCCCTCTGCCTACAATGCTATATGCGGGATACAGCGTGAAGCATATTTATTTATTTTTTATTTATATTGAACATAATAAAATAATATAAAACGACACTATAAAGCAATTCAAAGTTTCAAGTCTCGATGAAACAATTAGCAGGTGATCCAACGAGTTAGGGTCTTTGATTAAATCGAGACTACGACTATGTCACACCTCGTCACGAGTTAGTGATGGAACTAAATGACTACCGGAAAGTTTTGTTTAGAAACTAGTCGTGTGGCTGACTTTGTTTGGATGCAAATCTAATACGTGAAGTTAGAAAAAATATTTTTGGTAGTTATTTTTCGAAAATTATGTGGACGGAAGAGTATGAATATAGAAAAGCCTGTCGTAGCGCAGAGGCTCAAGCTTGCGACTGTAAACGCGACAAGTTGTGGATTCGATTCCCACTCCAGGAGATGGAATTTTTCATTTCCAGGGTTTGGTAACGAGACAAAGTGCGGCGTTGAGTTCCGCCACTCAGCACGCAATGCCTCAATTCGACGGAAAGTGGGGAACGGAGTGTCTTACCACTAGGTTCTCTCTGCCTACCCTGCTATATGCTTGAAGTAATGTATGTAGCAGAATACAGCGTGAAGCTATGTACGTATGTATGTAATAAAATAAATATTACACACAGTATTATATGTTTGACATACGCAATTGTATGATGCAAATTCAGTATTCAGTATCGGTCTAAACAAAAGTAATAAATGAATATAAATATTAATATGACAATATTTTATTTTTTTGGTGGTAGGAGGTTCGTCCTCCGTCTGGCTCGCGACCACTATCATGTCAAAGACCAACCGCCAAATATCTTATGATGTGTTCCGGTTCGATGGCATGTAAGCCAGGTTTTCCCCTTTCCCACCCATCCTTTCCCGAAAATGTGATGGTTCCGATAGCGGACTACTACATTGTCCTCCCCTTCCATCTGTATTCTGTAGATTGGCAACGCATCTACAACATCTCTGGTTTTGTAGATGTTCATGGGCGAAGGTAACCACTTACCATCAGGTGGTCCTTCTGCTCGTTTGCCATCCGTTATCCTTAAAAAAAATATTTGTTATCTAACAGCTACAAGCTTAATTCTGCAACATTGAATTTGAGACATTGCGTGTTGCGGGACGGAACTCAACGCCGCGCTCTATCCAATCAGAGCGTAGAAAAGAATATAAATTAAATATAGTCCGAGCCTATAAACCTCTACATAAAATAAAACACTATTAAACAGATAGTATCTACATTTGTTGATTCGTGAAAATACATTAAATAACTCGGGTGCCAAAGTTAATCAATGGTCCGCCGCGGTTTGACAAACAGACCAATTTGTAAGCAGAAAGCTGTTTCCGACAGAAAGAGAAACAGCAAATGTTATTCATAGAAAACTACGTGTACATGAAATGTTTAACATTTATAAATTTCAACTTAAATATTTATCTTCCTTCCTCTGTGAGGTCATTCCACATAGCGTCTGACTGTAAACATGATTGGTTCTGGGTTCGAATCAGACTCGGGGGAAGGATTATATTGAAATTATAATAAAATTTGCAACATATTCCCTCTGTCTAGGCATCTATGCAAGGAACTTTTTTGGATTTTGGATTTAACTTTTACATAATATATGCATCCAGATCCACAAACTTACCGAAGTCAGGTTCATAAAATTGTAAGAGCGCTGGTACCCATAACACAAGTTAAATCTTATAATGGGTACCAGAGTTTATAAATACTACTGTCACAACTATAAAAGTAAGGAGATCATACTAAGATATTATTTATTTTGTTATTATTTATTTTCGTTTTTCTGCTCTGGTGACATACTCGTAAAGTATGGTATTGAGTTGTTGAAAATGGAAAATATATTATGGAGGCTTAGCCAGTTATGTGTCTCACGTGCTTAGTTGCTATAATTGTACACTTTTTTTCGTTTAGCGAAAAATTTAAAGATCTAGTAATCAACACAGGTCTAATAATTAATTTCTGGCCTAGTTTGATAATGAGCAGCGTTGAGTTCTTCCTAAAAAAAATATTTCCTCTAAATAAACTGAAGATGGAGAATGAGGTAATTTTTCTTCAACCTTGCAAATTCTGGTCGTTTTTATATTTCATTCGTTTTTGACCTATTTTACGACAAATAGTATATCTTAATCATGTCTACCATTTTTAAATGGCGCATTAAAGTTAAAAATTTGAAATTCTAAAAACCTGTCAAAATACAATATATATGAAAAAGGTAAATAGTAAATCTTTGTTACATATGCATATTTCATTTATTCTCCTATTAATAATACATGTGCGCGGGAAAGATTTATCTGATTCCATTCAATTATTTGATTTTCATTGTGAATTTCACTTCATAAATCACTCTCACAACGTTGTGTATTACAAGGTATAAGCGAAAATGCTATGAAAATTACATTTTTATGACATATTCAGATGGATTCTGATTAGCTATACTTGCTATGTGATAGGTACAGATTTGAATTATGTTTGACAGAATTTAAATATCTGAATTTTTTTAGATGTTGATACATGATCAAAGAAAGTCGTTGAAGTTCAATGAAACTTATGTTGAAGTTTAGCTCATGTAAAGTTATGCATTGAGCTGTATTAGTTATAAAATATATTATATCAAAATACAGAGAATTGGGTGGCTATTTTCTCTTTCTTCGTCTTTATAATACAAGAATAGTATTAAGTTAAATTAATAATTCAAAAAGTATTGTTTAGTTAATTATAAAAAATATTATAGATACAAATTCACATAAGCTACATTAATCGTGGTGTTGTGTCTCACATCAGACGCAAACGCAATTGGTAGTGAAGTCGATCTCTATTCGAGAAATAATATATTACGTATGCATATTATTGTCATTTTCCCGTTCTAGTAAGACACAGCGTAGAGTTACGCTATGCAAAAGTCTCGATTTTTGACGAAAATTACAAGAGAACTTAGTGTTAAGGCACTCCGTTCTCTCTAAATAAAAAAAAAATGTGAAATTAAAAAAAAAACATACAATCGCTCTTGTCTATAACTTACGCCACACCATATAGTAATTGTTTTAGTTCTCCGTTCGCAGCTTGACGTTTAATTACACTAGGATTGGCCTGTTTGTAGTTGTGTGTAAATAGGTATTCCTCATTCAAGTTCACAGACGTGAGCTTTGAATCAATTTGTTAGCTTTATAATAGTCTTAGTTGCATTGTTCTACTGTTCTTGTTCTTGGATGCGTTCTCAGGTAATGGACACAACATAATCGATACTATTACTGAATGGTAGTCAATCAATAAATTTTCAATTATTTATCAAATTCCAGGAGGCTATCCTGTAAGGCACAGGACAACATGCTGCACAAAACCCCCCTTTGATAAAACAAAGCGCTATGTTGACTTGCGTTCAACACGCAATGTCTCGAATTCTTACTGAAATTGGCGGACGGAGTGTCTTGTAACTAGGTGCTCAATATCTATCCTGTGCTCTGATAAAGGTAAGGCTGAAAAAAACTTAACTTAATTTAACTTCACGCTTTATCCCTAGCGGAGCGTATTCAGACAGAACGGAGCGCCAAACGCTACGGTCCCTTTTGCCTCGTGTACAGTCATTAATCTCTTCATACGTGCCCTCCAGGAGGTCCTCTTGCTTTTTATGTGACCTTCCTCTAGTATAATTGCTACTGTGTTCTCGAAGGTCAGCCGAGGTCTCCCTCTACTTCTCTTGCTCTGACAAAAAATTAAATTAAGTATTATTGACTAAGTAATTTAGTGTCCATTAGTTGTCTTCTGTTACTATCAGATATATACTATTATACCTTTATGTCAGTACAAGTGGTATTTCTATTGAGGTTTAGTCAATATATAACGATTTAACGATTTAATTGATTGATGCGTTACATAATTGAAATTTGTATTGGCCTAATATAACTTAAGTGGCAAGAGCATGCATATACGTTGGTATATATATATATATATATATATATATATATATATATATATATATATATATATATATATTATCAACTAGTAAAATATAAGAAAATCAACTTCAAAAAAATGTCCGATTTTAACGATTTATTAGCTCATATAAAAAAAAATCATCAAAATTCATCCTTTTTAGAAGTTACTTCATAGTATTATCATTATATTAATAGGTGGTAACGTGGTGCAGTGGAGCCAGATTGTAAATTTTGGTTGTAGGTTCAATCCTCACTTGAAATGACTTGGTGAAATATTTAAATTACTTTAATACGTTGAGGTCCGTCGTGGCGCAGAGGCACAAGCGTGTGACTGAAACGCGGTAGGTTGCGGATTCGATTCTCACTCCAGCAAATGAATTTTCATTTTTCTTGTTTTGTCTCTGGTAATAAGGCAAAGTGCGGTGTTGAGCTCCGTCACTCAGCACGCAATGCCTCGGTTCAGCGGAATGTGGGGAACGGATTTGTTGAAAGAGAACGGAGTGTCTTAACACTAGGTTCTCAGATTCCCTCTGCCTGTGGAGTTCAGAATGTATGAACGCTTTGTTCTGTAAGACCTTACTATATAAAAATTTCTACTGAATAGGTTGGAATTTTCACTAAATTTGTGTGTGTGTATGTATATATTATGTTATATTTATTTCTTTGTTTTTTTTTTGCACCTCAATGTATCCTATATATTAAGTGTCTACGTCTAAGGTTACCTGTAAGAGATCACTTACAGTGATAAGGTCGCCTTTGCATGCTGCAAATCTGTGTTTTGTATGTTCCTTTATACTTGTTTTCTTTTTTCTTTTTTTTTTGTGTGTGCAATAAAGAATTTATCTATCTATCTATCTAAATTTAAATCTACGAGTATATCTATCATAAATATTGCATTTATTATGAAAGTAACACAAACATTTTGTGTGTCGCTTAATTTATTAAAAAAATTAACACCTCACATATATTTGTATTGAAAAAAATTGTACAACAGTTAAAATGTGTGTTTTATAAATACTGATTGGACTACATCGTAGTTTAGTTAAAAAAAGTATGCTCACGCTATATGCTCAGCTCACGATGGTTGTAAGTTTGACTCCCATTTGGGGATAATTTTCTATTTATTTTAATAATAATTTGTTATTCAACCAATAAAATTTTAGAAATAGGTTAAGAATTAATTTGTATGCGGTAAAAATAGGTGAAATAGGTATAACAGTGAAATCTCTCTATAATCTACTAAAAGTTTTCGGCCTTCTAGATCTATTATCAGTTCATTTCATTTTTTTTTTTAAGTTCACGCTGTATCCCACATATAGGGTAGGCAGAGGGAACCTGAGAACCTAGTGTTAAGACATTCCATTCTCTTACGACAATTCCGGTTCCCACTTTTCGCCAAATTGAGGCATTGCGTGTTGAGTGGCGGAACTCAACGCCGCGCTTTGCCTTGTTATCAAACCCAGGAAATGAAAATACTAACATTTCCTGGAGTGGGAACCCACAACCTGTCCTGTTTACAGTCACACGCTTGTGCCGCTGCGCTACGACAGGCGTTGATTTCTAATATTTCGATTATAATTTCGTTAGTGGGAATTTACGAGGAACTTTCTTCCGCGGACTCTCCAATTGTGGAATGATCTCCCTGCCGAGGTTTTCC
>JAKGSA010001103.1:56124-106389 GCA_033558755.1 Philaethria dido | reverse complement strand
TATATACATAACAATAACACGTAATCAATTTCAATAAATGAAAGTGAACGAACATGTCATTTTGTAATGGAAATGTCACAAGATGACGTTAATGTGGTCTGTTTTAAATTTATATAAGATCGATATAGTAGTTTTAAGATATTTATTATAATGTACTTTTTAGAATGTTTTATATGAGGTTGATTTTTTTCGTTAAAATTTTAATTGCTTTCGATAGAATGCCTGTCGTGGCGCAGAGGTACAATGCAGGCGTGCGACTGTAAACGCGACAGGTTAGGTAGGTTAGGTAGGTTTTCTCTACCTACCCTGCTATATGCGGGATACAGCGTGAAGCTATGTTTAATTATTTTGGTTATTTTTATATTATTTTAATTTATTTTAAAGATTTTCATTATTTTGCTTCTATTATTTCAATTATGTATTTATACTTTATTATTACATTCACGAGCCCTTTTGCAGCGAGTAGAGAGAGAATCTAGATTGCATAGAGAGCATATATTTACGATTAAAATATTGCTCAGAAATTTAACAAAGGCGTTTTGCGTTTCTTATATACAAATTATATCTACTATCTACAGTTCACTAGAAGGTGATTAGGTAGAGAGAGAGGAGTTGTTGGACAGTAGGGGGCGATCGTTTATGCATACAATAAGGGCCCCTCAAGAATACACATGGGTCGTAAATGCCAAGCGTTGCTTGGAGCTCCTCCCCTTTTGAACGCGATGTCCCCGGCACTCCCATGGTGAATCTATGGAATATTAAGGAGTTTCTTCGCTTGTCTATAAATATATATATATTTTATATAACTTCACGCTGTATCCCGCAAATAGCGGGGTAGGCAGAGGGAACCTGAGAAAGTGTAAAGACACTCCATTCCCCACTTTCCGCCAAATTGAGGCATTCCGTGCTGAGTGGCGGAACTCAACGCCGCGCTTTGCCTTGTTACCAAACCCAGGACATGAAAATACTAAACTTTTACATTTCTTGGAGTGGGAATTGAACCCACAACCTGTCGCGTACAGTCGCACGCTTGTGCCTCTGCGTTCACGACAGGCAAAATTTAATATGAAAAAATCGTTATTATAAGATTTCTATTGTTTTAGGACCACATTTGGTACAGTGAGACGTCTAACTATAAGCACGATGGTTACGGGTTTGATTAACACATTAGTAAATGATTATATTTAAATTAATTGCTATTCCCCATTCTGATAAGGCGAAAAGTAATTGTGTAAGTGCTATATCTATATATAAATACGTAAAGCAAAAACTTTGGACCCCTTTTTACGAAAATTACGCGGACGGAGGGGCATGAAATTTGGCACACTTATAGTTTATATAGAGAAGGAGTGCAAAATGCTAACATTTTTTTTTAAATCATGCATAAATTAATAAAATAAATGTTACCCACTCTACCATTGTTTGACATCCATGTTTATATAAAGTAACATGTACTCAGAACAATACATCGCGTTGTTAACGCGTCAAGAAGAACAATACGGGGACGTATATTTAAATGTCCATAATTAATTATAAAAAAGCTTTTTTTTTCTCAGTTGGTTAATTATATAATAGTTGACATAATAGAGACTATTTATTACTAACGCCAGTCGTGGCGCAGAGGCTCAAGCGTGCGACTGTAAACACGACAGGTTGTGGGTTCGATTCCTACTCCAGGAAATTCTAGTATTTTCATTTCCTGGGTTTGGTAACAAGGCAAAGCGCGGCCTTGAGTTCCGCCACTCAACACGCTATGTCTCAATTTGGCGGAAAGTTAGGAACGGAATTATTGTAAGAGAACAGTGTCTTAACACTAGGTGCTCAGGTTCCCTCTGTCTACCCTGCTATATGTGGGATATAGCGTGAAGTTAAAAAAAAATATTTATTATTATTATTACTAAAAAAAAATAAATCGTAAAGCATACGTAGAAATTTTTAACCTTTCACATGGCATAAGGTATATATTGTAAGCATGGTAATTTGAAAAAGATAGAGAAAGGAATAACAGCTAACAACAACAGATTTTCAGAAGGAATTCTGCCTAGAAAGTGTGTACTTGATACGACGAGGAAAATATACCTAAGTAATTCCCCTGTCTCACACCTTCGCATGACGTAATCAAAAATATTATTTACTATGAATGTGTATTGTAATTCTGTACATTGTGCAATTGCTAGTGATTCAATAGATATTAAAAAAGTAGTATCCCTTAGTTAATTTTTTTAACCGGCTTCAAAAAAGGATGTTATCAATCTGATTGTATTTTTTACGTGTGAAAAACCAATTTCTTTTATTCTTTACTTTATATGATACCACTAGGTTTATGATGTAGTCCCAATTACAGTAAAATTTTACTATTAAGATCTGACGAGTAGTTTTGGAGATATTCGTAATAATTGTATTTTTTGTGCTTTTTTTTAAGTCAGTTTTCTTTTTTTGTTAAAATCTTAATTATTATAGAAAATTAGCGTAAGAGCAAAATTAATGCAGCATCATCGAATTTAGTTCAATCAGAATAGGACGTAGGAAGGTCGCAAAGATTAAGTTTGGTTAAAAAATTAGTTCGAACGTTCGACACTACTATTAAACACTACAATTAAATTTAAAAGGGGCACAACGTCTATTCCACATCTATAAATAATTATCAAAATTTTAACAAAAAAACAAAATAATTATCAACATTTAAAAACTTTACTTGTCAGTTTTTAACTAAATTTAGAAATGAGACCATATCAGGCACAAGCTATCATAAAAATAAGAATCATCAAAATGGGTTCACCCAATAAAAAGTTAAACAGGACAAACATAAAAAACCTCAAATAATAACCTTTTTTGAAATCAATTAAAAATTCGATGCCAATAGTTCAAAACATGATATATATAAATGTTGGTCCATGTAATATAAAAAAATGTGCTTTACAATTTATTCTAAGAATCAATGCTATTGGGGTATAATTAATAACTTATTTTTTGGCACGGTTGCCTAGGTAGTCGTAAAGGTCGTTAGCACGCTCACAGACTTTTATAAAGAGGTCGTCGGTCTACACTAAAACGATAATTATTCATTAGGGTTTAACCCTAAGAATTTAAAATTTTAACAAAAAAAAAGAAAAACAAGAAAAAAAAAATATAATTTTATGGGTTTGGTAACAAGGCAAAGCGCGGTGTTGAGTTACGCCACTCAGCACGCAATGTCTTAATTCGGCGGAAAGTGGGGAACGGAGTGTCTTAACACTAGGTTCACAGGTTCCCTCTGCCTACCCTGCTACATGCGGGAATTTTAATGAATTGAATTAAAAATTACCGGCTTCCCTAAATAATATGTACCGGCTTCCCTAAATATATATCAGCTTCTGTAAATTTACCGGCTTGCCTAACTAAAATTTTCACTCCTCGCCACTGTGACAAAGCATGATAAGAACGTATATCTTAGTCCTAGCGTTTTAACTAAGGACTACAAGAAAAGTAGTTTCAGACTTAGTTTTTTTTTCCTTTAGCTTCACGCTGTATCCCGTACATAACAGGGTAGGCAGAGAGACCTAGAAAACCTAGTGTTAAGACACTTTGTTCTCTTAACATTTCCTTTCTCCACTTTCCGCCGAAATTGAGGCATTGCGTGCTGAGTGGCGGAACTCAACGCCGCACTTTGCCTTAACCAGAGCGAAGAAAAGAAAATACTAGACATTATTTAATATTTTCATTTCGTGGAGTGGGAATCGAACCCACAACGTTTACAGTCGCACGTGTCCATCTACGCCACGGCAGTCCTCAAAGTAAATGAATCCTTAAAATATTGAATCCTTTGAGTAATAACAAAATTATAACCTTAGCAACCTGTAACAGTGTTCATAGGACCAGTCGCCTTATAGCCTATTTCAAGACTATACTTAGTCAGTATTCAGAGTTGTTAAGTGACGATCGTGTCTAAGTGTTTATTGAACTGTGAATACAAGGAAATACATAAAGGTAAATAAAATTATAACTATAGAATATATATTAAATAATGATAATATTATTTAGTATAATAAGAATCATTAAATGTTAAAAGAACAGAGTGTCTTAACACTAGGTTCTCAGGTTCCCTCTGCCTACCCCGCTAAATGCGGGATACAGCGTGAAGCTAAAAATATGTTTAATACATTTTTTTTTTAATATTGCTTAAATATTAATTTTATGACTTAGATTAAATAGGATAAACAAACAAATAAATATTTACATATATAAAATAATTGCGGGGTTGAGTTCCGCCACTCATCCCGTAATGCCTTAATTCGGCGGAAAGTGGGGAACGGAAATGTTGAAAGAGAATGGAGTGCCTTAACACTAGGTTCTCTGGTTCCCTCTGCCTACTCCGCTATATGCGGGATACAGCGTGAAGTTAAAAAAAAAATATTATGATTATTTACATTGGTTTATAGTTATTTATAATTATTTACAATTATTTATAATAATTCTTTTTTTTATACTATTTAACTTACTTATGAATAGATATATTAAAAATCTTATGTGTTTTGTAGCAACTAACTTTTGTAACGAAGCACAAATAAGTCTGAAAACAATATTGATATTTTTGGTCAAGGTTAGTATCTTTTGTCCGTTCGACTTATAAAAAATAATTACTTCTCTTAATGTAATAAATCATAAACATACAATTATTACTATAGCACAAAAAAATATAAAAAAATGTTATGTAATTTCATGTAAGTATTTATGTTAAAAAGACGGTCCCTTCGTAAAGCCAAATGACTTTCCTGCGTTTTTAAATTTGATTAGATTTATGAATTCTTATAATTTCCTGTAAATAGATACAAATTGAGATATTATTACATTTATTAATAAAGTATTGTAATTTAAAAAAAATTTCACGTATATATACATACATACATATACCTTATATATAAAAATAAATGTTTGTCTGTATATCATTTATAGAATCGTGAATCATGCATTTGATCATGTGACGATCTTTAGCAAAGTTGTTATGCTCATGGGTACCCACAGATTCTGAGCTTACGACCAATGTTTGACAGATGGCGCCTACACAACTTTTTCGAAATTAACAATATCATTAAAATTACTCTACAAACAAACGCCTGTCGTGGCGCAGAGGCACAAACGTGCGACTGAAAACGCGACAGGTTGTGGGTTCGATTCCCACTCCAGGAAATGTAAAATTTAGTATTTTCATTTCTTGGGATTGGTAACAAGGCAAAGCGCGGTGTTGAGTTCCGCCACTCACCACGCAATGCCTCAATTTGGCGCAAAGTGGGGAACGGAATTGAATTGTGAAGTTAAATATATATATTTCATTCGCTATATTAATATTTCACAATAATGGAGTACTTTTCAACATACGCACTTAGCACGACACTACAATTTGTGGCAATTAATCATAAAACGAAATGAAGGTTATTTTAATCATACACTATTTATAAGTATAGGTGAGTTTAAAACGAACATTTTGGATTAAAGTATACCGTATATTGCATATATATTGCCGTATAACGCCTGTCGTGGAGCTAAATTATAAATATGAATTATGATATTTCATTATAATTTTCTTGACTTCGCCCATCTTAGAGAAAGAGAGAACCATTTTATTTAACGTGAGGAAATTCATTATGGATACCCGCCCTATTGCGGACTCAAACGGGTTATGTGGGACTCCGAACCGGTATAAGTAGGCCAACCGTATAACCACTAAAACCTCACGATGCTCCTCCTTGACCGCCTCTAGCTGAGGTCACGGGAACACCTCAATCGTCCGTGAACCTCAGCGGCGGAAGATAGTGTGCATCCAAATAGAAAGAAATTACGCTCTCTACTCTCTGTTCGTTTGCTTTCTTGACATATTTATTTATTTATTGATAAACCAACGTTTGTTTACATCAGTACATACAACATATTCAGTATACGGGACTAAATCTAGGCTACACCTAGATTTAGTCCAAACACTTATAAGTACTTAGTTAAACATCATACTTAGTTAAAACACATCATACTTAGTTAAAACAAACTAAATTCCTAATAATATATAATAGTAATAAGATAAGAAAAAAAAAACGCAAAAAAAAAATAGCAAGAGTGTGACTTTAGAAAAAAAAATTATAAAGAATTTATATTTATTATAAAGACATATTATAAAGAATAATAATATAAAAATTATCATTTTTATCCGATTTCAAAAAAAGGTGGGAATCCTTAATTCGACTGTATTTTTTATGTGTTACCGCACAACTTTTTACTGAGTGAAACAATTTAGTTATTTTTTTTTAGGTTACGATGTGGTCCCGTTTAAATTTAGTTAAGATCTGGCAAGTAGTGTTTGAGTTCGATTCCTGCTCTATGAAATGAAAATCCTAAATATTTAGTATTTTCATTTCCTCGATCTGGTAACAAGGCATGAAACGCCTCAATTCATCAAAAAGTGGGAAATGGAAATCTTAATAGAACGGAGTGTCTTAACACTAGATTCTCAGGTTCCCTCTGCCTATCCTGCTATATGCGGGATATAGCGTGAAGCTAAAAACCTAAATATTAGTACCCAATATGCTTTATAATGTATTTACGAGCATATAGTATGCGAAATGAATCATTTGATTTGTTTTGCACTTAGCTGGTTCATCATACTATATCCTGTGTATATATTTATTTTATGTACAATTGTGTACGTGAGTTATCATATATTGACTATCCTTACGAGGCTGTCAATCACATTTATCTTTTTGTTTGTACGTATATACGAGTATATAAAATGAAACTGTTTTATCCGGGGTAATCATTACTAGTGTCCCTGTTGACGCGTTAATAACGCGTTACCGAGCAACTTATACATAATTTTATACAAACTTGGATGTCACACCATGATTGTGTGTGTAACATTTATTTTATAAATTTAATATATTCTTTATACATTATTCTAAAACGATATTATTACTCTGTGCTCCTTTGCTATATACTCGTAAACTATAAGTGCGCCAAGTTTCATGCTCCGCCGCCTGAGTAAATTTCGTAAAAAGGCGTAGAAAGTTTTTGCTTCACATATATTTTAGAAAATATATTATTGGAAAACAGTGGTCCATGGTCACGGATAGACACCGACTAAAAGACTATAGACCTAGTACTGTAGACGGACTAGTGTAAAGTGTTTGAAAAATCGTGTTTCCAAAAATGTATTTCCGAACACTAAAATACACGCAATTAAAAAAATCAAAGATCCTATATCGTTTGTGTAGATATTTTATAACACGCTTTCATTAACTTCATGTACCTATCGTTATTTATCCATCCATCACAATTTTTTGGCAATTTTTGCCCATAATGATTATATTGAAAATATTTTAACTTCTACAGTAAGTTATAGCACAGTGTTGAGTTCCGCCACTTTTTTGATATAACTTTTTTTATTTAACGATATTGCTTATTCTTATATGTTTTTTTGCCCGCTTATCTACGAAACTTAACGCCGCAGCCAAACCGAAGAAACTAATATTATGTCTTTCTCTTATATATAAATGTCATTTTTTTTGTGTTTTATGTTTGTATTATAATATTAGCCGCTGTGCGTGGTGATTTACGGAATTACTGAAAAAATCGCACATTAACAGGACTTCTTGATTTTTTTTTGATCGTCGCAAGCTTGGAAGCTAAGCCAGGAGGCTCATCATAGTTGTATATTTATTGTAAAAAAATTTATTTGAAAAGAGCAACTGTTGAGTTTCTTGCCGGCTCTTCTCAGCAGAACTGCCTTCCGAGCCGGTGGTAGCTTCCGTTAGGACTGACACGACTGACACCTTTGTAAATTAACGATTCGAAAGTGCTTGTAATAGCCTACTTGAATAAAGAAAATTTTGATTTTGATTTTGATTTTGGGTTGGCGATCCCGAGCGAAGCGAGAAAGAAACCCTCTGTTGTATACACAAATATATATTAGGCCATCGTACTGAGGCCATCGTCGCACAGTCGGAAAGCGTCTGACTGTAAGCGGGATAGGTTTTGGGTTCGACTCCCACTCGGGGGAATGTTATATTCATATTATTTTCATTTCTCCGCTCTGGCAAGAGAGAGCGCGGAGCTTAGCTCCGCTACATAACGAACGGAGTGTCTTGACACTAGGTTCCCTCTGACTACACTGCTATGCAAAATAAATAATGAAGTTGTAAAAAAATGTATGTAAATAAGACACAAAACATCTTTGACTCTATTTGACAGAGAGGAAAATACTCTTATGTTAATCATAAATGTTTATTGTTTACTATTGTTAGGTTACTGGAACATTCGTAGGATAACCGCTTGTTAGCAGTAAATCATTATATTAATAATTAAAGAAAAATCTTTGTACCCATTTAAAAAAAATAGCAGACGGTGAAGTATGAAATTTTGCATTGCTAAAGTTTATAATGGAGAAGAGGCTTAGAAAACAAAATATAATTATAATAATTTATTAGACATAGATTAAATTAATAAAATAAATATGCCTCAATTCGGCATTAATTTAGTCAATCGCTGCGTGCATCAGCTAAAATTCAAAAAAACCACCTGGTTACTTTAAAAATATAAATCATTTAAAGATATAAATCAACCTATGTAGTTTCATTTTTTTTTAACTTCACGCTGTAACCCGCATATGGCAGGGTAGGCAGAGGGAACCAGAGAACCTAGTGTTAAGACACTCCATTCTCTTTCAACAATTCCGTTCCCCACTTTCCGCCGAATTAAGGCATTGCGTATTGAGTGGCGGAACTCAACGCCGCGCTTTGCCTTGTTACCAAACCCAAGAAATGAAAATACTAAATTTTACATTTCCTGGAGTGAGAATCGAACCCACAACCTGACGCGTTTACAGTCGCACGCTTGTGCCTCTGCGCCACGACAGGCGTTAATTAATAATTTACATAATTTTACTTAAGTATAAAAAAAATAACATGAAAAACTTGTTATCGAATATCTTCCCCATTCACCTTGACCATAGAAATATGTTAAAGTTCTGACTTTTAGTTAATGACTCACTAATATAACCGCTGTGATTGTGGTTTTGGCCTTCATTCAAGGGAGCTTTAATATTTAATGTATAATTGTACTTCACCTGGTACGGTAAGTTGAAACCCAGTTTAACCACAATGGATTTCAGCATTCTTGCATAGAAAGTATACGAAAGGAACGTAAAGTGGAGAACAGAGAGAGTTAACATTGGGTTCTCTCTGCCTTAAAGGAAAGATGAGAGACGCTAATAAAAAAATCATACATCATTCTATTATACATAGACGTGGTCCATTTGGTAAGGGACATGCATACATACATACATAGCTTCACGCTCAGCAACATCTACAGCAACACCTAGTGTTAAGACACTCCGTTCCCCACTATCCACCAAAATGAGGCATTGCGTGCTGAGTGGCGGAACTCAACGCCGCGTTTTGCCTTGTTACCAAACCCAGGAAATAAACAATTCTATGTCCTGAAGTGGGAATCGAACCCACAACCTGTCGCGATTACAATCACACGCTTGTGCCTCTGCGCCACGACAGGTGTCAGGTAAGGGACAGAATGATCGCTTTATTTAAGGGCTCAAGTCCTTTATGCTTTTTTTCCTCATGGCAGAGTAGTCAAAGAGAACCTAGACCATCGGAATTCAATACTGTGCTTTGTCTTATCACTCCGGCAAATGTAGATAATTTAAATATAATCATTCTTCTGAGTAAGAATCGAACCGGCAACAATCTTGTTTATAGATAGACATCCCACTGCGCCATTGCTTGGATATAATATTATATTTACAATATATTATAACTATAATATGTATAATTTTGTGTTTTTCCATTACATCTGCAGAGTGTGGCGATAGAAAAGTTATTAATAGATAATTGAATTACAACACTTGTTCAATTAAATTAATTCTAACATGAAAAAAATGTATTATTTTAAATGGGTAAATTTTATTTTGTTCTATTGTAATAGAAATAAGCTGACTGGAACTATTATTATAGCTGGGTGGTTAATTTTCTTATATCCAACGTGTTATTAACGCATTTATTAGCTTCTCTTGTAATAATCATCCAATCAGTCAATCAATGCAATGCAATTGAATCGGTGAGTGCAGAAACAACGTAAGTCACAAAAAATGTAAAAATTCGTAATCGATATATACTTAGAAAGGCAAGAGTTATGATATGACGGCGGAGAAAAGACTTTTTAAAAAAATATATTTATTTATTTAAAATTACAATCTTAATTGTTTGGCTTCTAACTCAAGAGTGGTCTTAAAATATATAGAAAACACGTTACAATTATATTCACACGAATTTAACAAATTAGCAAATTCCTCAATCCATTGTTTTAATAGTGCGCTGTCAGCGATGTCTCAGGGTTCGGACACGTAACTCAAGTTATACACTTTTTTCTCCTTCCTGCAAAATTTGAAAATCCGGACCTACGTTGTTTCTGCACTCACCGATTCAATTATTATGACGCTAACTTGGACCACTTCTTGCGGTTGTTGAAAATTTACTCAAATGTCCGGCTCAGCGACTATATTATTTTACTGACATAATCTGATGTCTTCCACAGGATGATTATAAACAGACATGTATTTTTTTTAACTGATCGATTTCTACCGAACCTATTTTGAGCATCTGAAAGGAGGGAGTATTTTTATGTGTGTAATTTTTTTACAGGGTGAAGCAATGTTGATGATTTTATTTATTTTATTTTCAGATGGCGTCCAAAGCTGTAATCTTCAGCTTTTTCATAATATTCAACATAGCATCAATCGAGGCGTTGAGATTGTTAGTATTTTTTCCCTTATATTCGAAAAGTCACAGTATTTTGGGTCACGGTGTCGTCAACCGACTGTTGGAAGCTGGACATGAGGTATTGGATAATTATTTCTTTTAGAAAAAATGGTCATTAAGTTACTGAGAAAAATCTAAATCATTTAATCGCTTGTTGTGGCGCAGAGGCACAAGCATGCGACTGTAAACGCGACAGGTTATGGGTTCGATTTCCACTCCAGGAAATGGAATTTTTCATTTCCTGGGTTTGGTAACAAGGCAAAGCGCGGCGTTGAGTTCCGTCACTCAGCACGCAATGCCTCAATTCGGCGGAAAGTAGGGAACGGAATTGTTGTAAGAGAACGGAGTGTCTTAACACTAGGTTCTCAGGTTCCCTCTTCCTACCCTGCTATACGCGGGATACAGCGTGAAGTTAAAAAAAAAATTAAAGTTTATAAAGAGCAAGAGTATTAATAAAATTAATATTACACAAATGTGTTTGACATACACTTTTGTGTAAATTTGTCATAACGTTGCTAAGGCAACGCAAATCGATCGCGTCAAGAGGACTATTAGAACAAATTAAAATGAAACATCTGTTCATATATGTGCTTAAGTTGCTATTATAATTACAATATAATATGTATTATTTCTTTATAAAGTAAAAACTAATTCTTGACATTGAAATCATGGTTCGAAAAATAGCCTTGAACGCCACAAATGTGGGTTTGAAATTAATAATCCATGTGTTATGTATATGTATCTTTAAAAAAAAAACAAATAAGTAACTTCATGCTTTGCTATGTGGAATGTATAGCAGGGTATTCAGAGAACCTAACCTAATCGAAGAAGAGAATCTAGTGTCAAGTCACTCCGTTCACCGTTTTCTGCCCGAATGCGAGACATTGCGTGTTGAGTAGCGGAATTCAACGCCGGGCTTTGTCTTAGCAGAGCGGAGAATTAAAAAATAATAACTCAACCGAGTGAAAATCGAACCTATAACTAATTTTACAGTCGGTGTCCCACTGCGCCATGGTGGCCTAAAATATTCATATATTTATATTTAAAATATTTAGTTTCCCCGAACTCTTTAGACCAATCTCACTAAAAGGAGCTACTAGCCTACACGCTGTAGGAGCACATATCCCAATAGGAAAGTGGAAGACATAGTCTTATCACTAGGTTTTCTTTCCTCAATGCCCAATATACAAAAATACAGGCGATATCTATATATAAATACGTGAAGCAAAAACTTTGGATCCCTTTTTACGAAAATTACGCGGACGGAGGAGCATGAAACTTGGCACACTTATTGTTTAAACAGAGAAAGAGTGCAGAATGCTAATATATATTTTTTTAAATAATGCATAAAAAGTATATTGAATTAATAAAATAAATATTACACGCACTACCATAGATCATCTTAATATAACATCCACGTTTATGTAAAATGACATATACATACGTTGCTAGGACGCGTTATTAACGCGTCAACAGGGACACTAGTAGTTTTAAAAATGCATTTAAGAAATTAATTTTATCTTCTTACAGGTAGTTCATATTACTGCATTTCCACGAGAAACAAAAATAGCAAACTTAACAGAAATTAGTGTGGAAGAAATTGGCAAAAGAAAGCGGCAAGAGGCTCAGAAAGGTATTTGTTTTTAATTGCATATTCTTTTAACTTCACGCCTCTTTCTACGTAGAGAGAGTCTAGTGTCAAGACACTCCGTTCTCTGCTTTTCATCCGAATTATTGAGTCAGTATCTGGCTATAAATGTTATTGGTTGTGGAATCGATTCCCACTCTGGGTTATAATTATATTTAACTTAATTTCATTTTACGCCTGTCGTGGCGCAGAGGCACAAGCGTGCGACTGTAAATGCGACAGGTTGTGGGTTCCTACTCCAGGAAATCAAAAGTTTAGTATTTTCATTTCCTGGCAACAAAGCAAAGCGCGGCGTTAAGTTCCGCCACTCAGCACGTAATGCCTCAATTTGGCGAAAAGTGGGGAACGGAATTGTTGAAAGAGAACGGAGTGTTTTAACACTAGGTTCTCGGGTTACCTCTGCCTACCCTGCTATAGGCGGGATACAGCGTGAAGTAAAAAAAAAAATCATTCTTCCGCTATTGTGGCATACATAAAGCGTGAAGCTGGTTATTCAGTGGCGGAACTCAAGGTCGCGTTTTGTCTGTTTTGATCGAGGAAAGACATGAAATGAAATATGTACACATTTAGTAACTGTCCAACATTATTACAATGATGTCACTGCATTCAGTATTGTGTTGTATTCTATAGGTATAAATAAACTCTTCGCTTATTCCCCGAGTAACTAACAAAGCGCTCACTGTAAACTTCTGGGCGAAGAAAGCTGAAATTTGACTTGCTCCCTTCCTTATTGATATCTATGTTTATATAAAATTACATATACATACGTTGCTAGGACACGTTATTAACGCGTCAACGAGGGCACTAGTAATTATTATTCTATATAGTGTACAATGGTTTTTTAATTACAGTTGAAGACTTTAAACTCAAAAACCTTGTGGGTAAAGGAGATTTTGGAGATTCCATTTTCTTTATATTTCTTGTACATGACATACATAAAAGTATTTTACAAGATCCTGCAGTTCTAAATCTATTATCAGATCCGAAGCAAAGATTTGATGCTGTTATACTGGAATGGTTTTTTGCTGAGAGCTCTGCTGGGTAAGTATTATTTAGTCACGATTTTCTTAGAAATTTTTTGGCATAGTAGGATAGTGAGAGAGAATCTAGTGTTAAGACACTCCGTTCTCTGCTGTTGTTTAAATTATGTATTGAGTGGCTGAACTCAATGTATACATTGATAAAAGATAACTTAGTATTAAACGGGAAACAACTTAAATATAAAAATTTCTCCGAACAGAAATCGAACCCATAACCTGAAAGGTGATGATTTCACTATCATCATCATCACCTTCAGTGAAGTCATTATTTATGTATGTATATTTCATAAGACAAGTTTATAAACAGAAGTAGTAGGTTCAAATTAAGTTACTTACACCAATCAATCCTCCTTCGTGTGTACACCATACAACGTGACATTGGCGAAGTGATTTCTGCTCAACTGGCACGTTCGAAACGCCATAATTAAAGAACTGAACTGAAGTTACTTACAACATTAAGTATTTCATATTTTTATATTAAGACATTTTATTTTAACTTCACGCTGTATCCCGCATATAGCGGAGTAGGCAGAGGGAACCAGAGAACCTAGTGTTAAGATACTCCATTCGCTTTCAACAATTCCGGTCCCCACTTTCCGCCGAATTGAGGCATTGCGGGTTGAGTGGCGGAACAACTCAACACCGCGCTTTGCCTTGTTACCAAACCCAAGAAATGAAAATACTAAATTTCACATTTCCTGGAGTGAGAATCGAACCCACAATCTGTCGCGTTTACAGTCGCACGCTTGTGCCTCTGCGCCACGACATGCGTTATTAAAACATCTCTTTCTATAATACATTATGAAAAAACACACAAATTCACACTCACATACATAGCTTCATAGCTTCACGCTGTATACCGCATATAGCAGGGTAGGCACAGGGAACCTAGTGTTAAGACACTACACTACACTAGTGTTCTCCACTTTCCGCCGAATTGAGGCATTGCGTGCTGAGTAGCGGAACTCAATGCCGCGCTTCGCCTTGTTACCAAACCCAAGAAATGAAAAATTCCATTACCTGGAGTGGGAATCGAACCCACAACCTGTCGCGTTTACAGTCGCACGCTTGTGCCTCTGCGCCACGACAGGCGTCTTTTTAAATCTTAAATATATCAAATATATTTTACTACTAACGTGAAGGTGTCTAACTTAAATATTTTTTTTTTAGTATCGTATCAGTATCTATTTCACCTATATCGATACACAATATTATCGTTTCATTTTGTGTAAATATGTATACAACATATTGATGTAATTATCGTAAATGTATCGTTTGCTTTTTAATCGCTATACTTACAATATAGTGTATACCAAAGTGGTATTGTTTTAATGTCTGTATTGGCCTTTTTCATGAAAACTTTGTTCTAGTCTTAGCCAATTTCAAAAAAGGAGGTTGTCAGTTCGATTGTATTTTTTTTTGGGATACTGCATAATTTTTTTACAGGGCGAATGTATTTTAATACATGTAACTTACATACATAACTTCACGCTGTATCCCGCATATAGCAGGGCAGGCAGATGGAACCTAGTGTATAGACACTCCGTTCCCCACTTTCCGCCGAATTTAGGCATTACGTGCTGAGTAGTAGAACTCAACGCAGCGCTTTGCCCTGTTACCAAACCCAGGAAATGAAAATACTAAACTTACAGTTCCTGGAGTAGGAATCGAATCCACAACCTGTTGCGTTTACAGTCGCACGCTTGTGTCTCTGCGCCACGACAGGCGTTAACGTAAACGTATTTTAACGATTTCTTTTTTTATATAATAGCTATTGCATTTGATGACTAAATTAACTATATTTAAATGGGTCCATTTAAATTTTGTTGAAATCTAGTGGGTTGTTTTAAGGTTTGACGACTAATGTTTGGGTTATTCGTAATAATTTAACTTTTAATCCATTTTACTTGAAGTGAGTTTTCTTTTTTATCAAAATCTTACTTATTTGTTTCAGTATAGCCCCGTTATTTAAGTGTCCGTTAATATGGGTCGGATCGACAGAAGCACATTGGCAATTATTAAAGCTGGTAGACGATATTCCGAATCCCTCATACAGCGTGGATCTGTTCTCAACTAGCAAACCACCACTGAGCTTCTGGGAGAGATTTTACGAATTATATTTAATGATTAAAAAAATGATTATATATGGGTAAGTTATTTTGTTTAGCTTCACACTGTATCCTGCATATAGCAGGGTAGGCAGAGAACCCAGTTTTAAGAGACTCCGTTCTATTAAGATTTCCGTTCCCCACTTTTCGCATGCATTGCGTGCTAAGAGGCGGAACACAACGCCCCATTTTGCTTTATTACGAGAGTGAGGAAATGAAAATACTAATTTTCTTAATAAAATACTAATTTAATATTAATTATTATAAATATTTAATATTTTAATTAAAATTGGAATCGAACCCACAACTGTCGCGTTTGTGCTTTTACACCACGACTGGTCTCAAATGGTATCTAATATTTACTTGATGAATTTTAATGGGAGAGGCAAACGTCACCTGATAATAACTTATTTCAATACTTCACGTAAGACAAAGCGCGGCGTTGAGTTCCACCACTTAACACGTAATATCTCGAATTTGGGCTAAGAGCGCCAATGAGTGTATATTAATTTCATTTTCTTTGAAAAATCACTTTTGCTACTGCTAAGGAACACAAAGCCAAACTTTTTCTAACTAGATAAGAAATATTTTCCCCATAATACATATATACACATACATAGCTTCACGCTGTATCCCGCATATAGCAGAGTAGGCAGAGGGAACCTAGTGTTTAGACACTCCGTTCCCCACTTTCCGCCGAATTGAGGCAATGCGTGCTGAGTCACGGAATTCAACGCCGCGCTTTGCCTTGTTACCATAATAATAATATTCAAATTCATGTCCATCAAGTATATTTAAATGTTATTTTTTTATATATATTTAATGAGATGGGCAGAGCAGAATACAGTAATATACTCGTATCACTCCCATCTCCGCAAGACAAGCCATAATTGGATCACAACCGGGACTTGCCATTGACCAAAATTTCATTTTTGTTTCAGATTATTTGTAACTCCTAAAGAAAAGGCAGTATATAACAAAGTTTTCCTAAAAATTGGAGCTGATCGAGGTATTGATATGCCATCCTATGAAGAAGCTGTATACAATGGATCATTTTTACTTCTAAATTCTCATCCGTCTATAGGTAGTGCGTATAGACTACCACAAAATGCTAAATATATTGCTGGTTATCATATTGATAAAAAAATTAAGCCACTACCGAATGTGAGAACTTTTTATCTTTACACTTTTTGCAGATAAAACAGAGAGATTTTGATGATTCAGTATGTTTTTATTTCCTGCCTATTGTATTTCGGATGACGGAATACAATGTCAATCAAAAATCAAAATTAGATATTAAAATTCCTTTTTTTTATCTTCACGCTGTATCCCGCATATATGTAAGGCAGAGGGAACCTGAGAACCTAGTGTTAAGACACTGCGTTCTCTTACAACAATTCCGTTCCCCACTTTCCGCCGAATGGAGGCATTGCGTGCTGAGTGGCGGAACTCAACGATGCGCTTTGCCTTGTTACCAAACCCAGAAAATGAAAATACTAACATTTCCTGGAGTGGGAATCGAACCCACAATGTGTCGCGATAAATTAAAATTCTTGGCTTATGCTTATGCGTCTCATCGTCATTCCCCTGTTTTCCCCTGTTTTTAGGCTCTCGTACACTTTTCAACAGAAATGAGATACTATTTAAATACTTTTTATGTTATTCTTTTAGTTTATTAAGCCCACACCACCTCAACCAGTAAAATTATTACGGGTAATTCAAAAACAACTAAGATCTTAACAATTTAAATAAGACCACTTCAAAAGAACAAGCATATCAAAGAAATAACGAAATTGGTTTATTCAATAAAAAAACTATGCAGTAACACATATAAAAATATTTAAATTGAGAATCTCCCTATTTTGAAGTCAGTCAAAAAGATTACGATATATTTTTATTCTAAAACGATTCCCAAAATTTCCAGGATTTACAAAAAATCATGGATGACGCGAAACATGGTGTAATATACTTCAGTATGGGGACTAATGTGAAAAGCATGGATATGTCTGATCATATGAGAGACTCTCTGCTCAAAATGTTTGGAAAACTAAAACAGACTGTCATTTGGAAATTTGAAGCAGATTTGGATAAAGTACCAGCAAATGTGCATCTGGTGAAATGGGCTCCTCAGCTGAGTATACTTTGTAAGTAGTCTGAGTAGACTGAAGTATCATTGCCACAAGATTAACCTGTAAAAATACTGAAGCTTCCGATAAAAATTAGGACATGACAGGATTTGATTTTATGTCTAGTGGTCTTTTAGTCAATAACACTTCTTATCATGTATCAGCTAATATGATTACTTGCCCAGAGTTACCTATTTACTCATCTATTTTAGTATATAATTTGAATTGAACTAAATATGTAAATATAAGTTTTTCAACTTTTTTTGATAAGTAATAATAAACATAACCGTTGGGGTCGCAGTCCACCGCACAATGTTTAAAAATGATCAAAAAATTGATAACATTAATAACATAAGTTCATATTATTGTTTACTCTTCTTTTATATTTTATTGTGTGTGCAATAAAGATTGTTCTATTCTATTCTATTCTTTTAATAAGCATTGCCTTGATAACATTAATTGGCATTGCGTGTTGTGCAATGCCTCAATTAGGCGAAAAGTGGGGAACGAAATTGTTGAAAGAGAATGGAGTGTCTTAACACTAGGTTCTCTGGCTCCCTCTGCCTACCCTGCCATATGCGACATACAGCGTGAAGTTAAAAAAAATTGATAACAGAGATTATCAGCACTTAATCTTTCTTTTTACCCTGATGAATGAAACTAAAAAAATTTATTTCAATTTCAGGTCATCCAAATACAAAATTCTTCATAACCCACGGCGGTCAGTTATCAACAACAGAAGCAATACATTTTGGAGTACCAGTGATAGGTATACCAGTGTTTGGAGATCAGCATATGAATATGAGGTCTGTTGTGAACAAAGGATTCGGTCTCAAAGTCACATTGGCTGAGGATATGGCCTCCGAATTAAATGGTGCCATAAATGATATGCTGACGAATCCTTCGTAAGTAATTGTTCAGTCAATTTTGTATGTAATTCTTAAATTTGCTAAAAGTTCTATAAATACTAGCTTGGTAGTCCAGCCTAATTGCATTTTTTTAATAAAAATATATATAATTTAGTAGTTCGAGAATAACAATTTATGTACTGCAGATGAGTTAACTTACGGTTATAGATACATTCATGATGAATTAAAGTATAAATTGTAAAATAATTTCCTTTTTAAATATTCATTCACCTTATATGCCTTATTGTTATGTAATAAATTAAATAAAAGCCCAAAATATATAATACAAAGTTGCTTGAATGAAACATTGCTATCTAGTTTAGTCAGGCACTGAATAAGACAAATTATAAAATCCTACTAATATTTTAAATGTGAATATAAATTTGTTTGTTATGCTTTAACTCCAAAACTACTCAACCGATTATATTATTGTTAGTAAAAAAAATTGAAAATCTATTTACATCAAATCCTTCAAATTATTGCGTATACGCTCTATATACTATAGTATGCAGTATAGACTGCCACTGACTACGCAAGCGAAGCCGCGGGTAACTGCTAGTAATATTATAATTGAAAGAACAATCTAGTGTCAAGACACTCCGTTATTATTATTAAATTTCTATTTATATTTCAGATACAAAACCAAAGCAAAGGAACTGTCATACATTTTCCACAATCGTCAACAAGCACCAGGGGACGAGTTAGTGTTCTGGGTAGAACATGTAGTGAATACAAAGGGCGCACCACATTTGAGATCTCCTGCGTTTACTGTACCGTTTTACAAACGAATGTATATAGATCTTTTAATTGTTTTAGTATTTGTATCTATAGTATTTGTTAAAATTGTTAGGAAAGTATTGTGTAAGAAGCTTAAGAGAAATGGTGAAAAGGAGAAATCCCAATAGCTTTTTTTTTAAGCGTAATAAATAAGCAATTCAGTGTCAGTCACATAAAAAATGTAACAATTTTTTAATCGACTTCAAACAAAGGTATTTTTTTATGTCTGTACTGCTTTTTTATCGGTGAAAGACTTTTTTCGAGTGAACTAATTTTGACGATTCTTTTTATATGATATGATAGCTAGTGCTTCTAATGTGATCCTATTTAAATTTAGTTAAGATCTGACATAATGTTTTTGAATTATTCATAATTATTGTACTTTTTAGTACGTACATTGTTTTTTTTTTTGCTTTATGCTGTATCCCGCATATAGTAGGGTAGACACAGGGAAACTGAACCTAGTGTTATTTGGCTTTTGTAACAAGACAAAGCGCGGCGTTGAGTTCCGCCACTTGGCACGCAATGCCTCCATTCGGTGAAAAGTGGGAAACGGAGTGTCTTAACACTAGCTTCCATCTGCCTACCCTGCTATATGCGGGATACAGCGTGAAGCTATCTATGTACAACAAGTCCTACTAATATAATAAATTGCGAAAGTTGGGAAGGATGAATGTTTGTTACTCTTTCACGTAAAAATGTGACAACATTTTGTAAATAAAACGAACTTGTAAATGGAATATGATCTTTTATTTTATATTTTATTTGTATTATTTTCCTTCATATTGGATTAGTATCAGAACACACCACTCTCTGCCTTCTGACGTAATCGAGTAATACGTATTAAATGAAAAAAGAGGAAATAGAAAAATATTTAAATATAATCATCGTTCAATCAGTGGGGATCGAATTTATGACCACAACCGGATCGGACCGGAACCGGATCATCAGACGCTTTCTCACTGCGCCATGATGGCCTCAATTCAAATGTTTTTTTACATACATACATAGCTTCACGCTGTATCCCGCATATAGCGGGGTACGCAGAGGGAACCTAGTGTTAAGACACTCCGTTTACCATTCCGCCAAATTGAGGCATTGCGGGCTGAGTGGCGGAACTCAACGCCGCGCTTTTCCGTGTTACCAAACGCAGGAAATGAAAATACTAACATTTTCTGGAATGGGAATCGAACCCGCAACCTGTCGCGTTTACAGTCGCTTATGCCTCAAGATACGACAGGCATTATATTTAAATGTACTAATAAATATACAAAATTCTAAATAAGCAGGTAAATAGATATATTTTAGAATAATTCCTTTCAAAACTACCTCCATTTGTTACTTTCTTAGTGCCACGTTATTTAATGATTATAACGTATTCGTGTATAAACCTCCATAGAAGTAGGCGTCAAGTAAGAAGGAATCAAACCTACATTATTCAAATTCTATCTTTAAGTTGGTGCCTTTTTTAGATGTTAAGGAACTAAGAATAATACAAAGTAAGTAACTTTTATAGTGTTATAATGTTATTGTAATTTCAAATATATTTAAAAAATCCTTAATTGTCAAAAATTATGGGAATTATTGTGTTTATATCTTTTTCGCGTATATGAATAAAATGAAAATAGTGACACTACTCTATTCTCACATTTTGTATCGTTTACGGAATTTTGAAGATTTTGAATTATGGAAGAACTTAACGCTTAATCCGGATTCTTTTCCTCCAAAGAAATGTATATATTTCTTTGAATTAGTTTTATAATAAAAACAGCAGAAACAGTCACAATTCCGAATACAGAAATAATTTAATCAAAACCGTTATATATTTTTTATATATTTTTTACTTTTTTTAAATTTTAGTGCTCAACAATGTTTCTTCATTTATTAAATGAGTAAAATTTAAATATAATCATCAATTTATATTTAAAATACACACATACATGTACATAGCTTCACGCTGTATCCCGCATATAACAGGGTAGGCAGAGGGAACCTAGTGTTAAGACACTCCGTTCCCCACTTTCCGCCGAATTGAGATTACATATATAAAATAACTGATTTAATGTTGTTAAATTATAAAATGAAACATATTCTTCTACCCTCTTTATATTACTTGAAATATTTTTAGTACATAATATCGTACCTTCAGAATTATAGTGACCTACTTATTTAAAAAATAACAATTTTTGGGAAAAGTCAATATAGATTTGTACATTTAAGTTTTATGAAAAGAATTATTTTTTTTAAATTATATTTTAACTAGTGTGTCCGTTGACGCGTTAACAACGCGTTGTCTATCAAGGCATATGTCACTTTATAACATATAAACATGGATGTTAAACCATGGTATTGTGTGTAACACTTATTTTATTAATTTAATGTACTTTTTATACATTAATTTAAAAAGATATTTTCATTCTGCACTCCTTAGTTATATCTATAAACTATAATTGTGCCAAGTTTCATGCTCCTACGTCCGCGTATTTTTCGTAAGGAAAGCAAAGTTCATCCAAAGTTTTTGTTTCATGTATCTATATATAGATTTAAATTCTAGTTTTAATCAAAGTTGAAGTCGTTGTCTGAGTCATTTCGTCAAAAAAAGTAATAAAATCAATATCATATTTTTTGATTAGGTCCCTATAATTCGAAAGGTGCGATATGTACTATCTGGTACATACACTTAATGTCTTTGATATATACATATATAGCTACACGCTGTATCCCGCATATAGCAGGATAGGCAGAGGGAACCTAGCGTTAAGACACTCCGTTCCCCACTTTCCACCGAAAGTCTTTAGATGTCTTTATAAACTTTAATGATTCTTTTTTTATATGCGCACTCATAAAGAAATACTGTCGCCCTCTTTTTTCGCAATCAGTTAAAGACAACACATATTCACCATAAAACACATATTGTACTTTATTTTACTTGTATTACGTACTAAAAAAACTTTTTATTTACAGATGACTAGTAAAATGATTATATTTAGTATATTAGCTATATTAATGATATCGTCGACTGAGGCTCTTAGATTTTTAGTATTCTTCCCGTTATATTCAAAAAGTCATAGTATATTGGGACAAGCTATGGTTACAAAGTTATTAGACGCTGGACATGAGGTAAGAAAGATTTTAAATATAGTGAAAATTAAATGAGACCTACGTGGCGCAGTGAGTGTAAACGCGATTGGTTGTGGGTTCGATTCCTACTCGAGGGAATGATATTTTTTTTTTATATCCCGCATATATAGCACGGTAGACTGAGGGAACTTGAGAAACTAGTGTTAAGTCACTCCGTTCCTCGCTCGAAGGAAGTCAAGGGAACGATTATGTTTATAATATATTCATTGCTCTGGGAAGACTAAGCGCGGCGTTGAACTCCACCAAGTAGTAGCTCGGATTCCAATGAAAAGTGGAGAACGGAGTGTCTTGACACTTGCTCCTCTCTGACTATACTGCTAGTCAGAAATAAGTGAAAAAATTTTTTCGTCGTCTTCTATTTCAAAAGTTTAATTCAACAGAAAACTACAATTTATGACATTTCGTGTTAGTTAGTGACTAAGAACTCTTAATAGCTTGATCTGTGGACTATACAAAACCTTGCAGCACTAATTTGAATCACATCCTGCGGTTCACTTTGCTTGCAAATCTGCACATGTGTTCGGAAGCAGTGACTACAATGTTTTAACGGTATAAGCCTATCTTCAAGATGATCAAGATAACGAGAAAATGGCTTTAATTCTGTTTCTTTTAGTTTCTTTTAAAATATTTTTTTATTAATCTATGATAATTTAAATAATCACTTTTTTTTTCAGGTTGTGCATGTTACGACATTCCCTAGAGACAAACCAGTCGCAAATCTAACCGAAGTTAATTTAGCAACACCTGTGGAGTGGTTGAAAATACAAGCAGATGCTGCAAAATGTAAAAAGCTTTTATATTATATATCTAACTAGTTACGACGAACTGAGTGTCTTGACACTAGGTTCACTCTGACTACCTTTGCGTGAACTTTGTGACCCTTGCCATATTTTTTTTCTTCACGCTTTTTCCCGCATAGCAGATCATAATCCTAGATTTTGCTTATTCAACACCATTGTCTTACATTATCATATAATTTCTATTTTTATCTTTCTAAAAATTCCGTGCAGTTAAAAAAAGAAAATATCCCTTATTTTTCCGTATTATTATAAAATGCAGAGTTAGTTTTCCGTACACCCTTAAGGAAGCTCAAGCCAAAATTCTGTTTTTTGTACCAACTTTATTATCACTTTATACTTACTTACTTAGCTTCACGGTGTATCCCGCATATAGCAGGGTAGGCAGAGGGAACCTAGTGTTAAGACTCTCCGTTCCCCACTTTCCGCCGAATTGAAGTATTGCATGCTGAGTGGCGGAACTCAACGCCGCGCTTTGCCTTGTTACCAAACTTAGGAAATGAAAAATGAAAAATTTCATTACCTGGATTGGGAATCGAACCCACAACCTGTCACCTGCTGCGCCACGACAGGTGTTTCACGTTATCACTTTATTATCACCCATATTGTTTACGTAATCAAATTCCGTTTGGATTATAGAAAAAAGTATCGAACTGAGAAAACAGTGAGTGTTATTAAGTTTTCTCTGTCTAATACACAATGCTGAATTAAGATTTTGAAACTAATATGAGAAACGCTTTTATTTGATATATTCACAGTCTTGAGTTCTGGAATGTTCATTTTTGCTACATCTTTTAAAATTAGGTTACTAAATATTATTAATTTCTCAACAGTGGACATATTCAAACTAAAAAGTCTCATTGGTAAAGAAAGTTTTGGCAATTCATACACATTTATACATTTTAACTTCAATCTACAAAAGATATCATTAGAAGATCCAGACCTTATAAAATTACTTAAAGATCCGAAGCAAGAATTCGATGCAGTGATACTTGAATGGTGTTTCGCTGATATGATTGCTGGGTAAGTTTTTTTTTCTTTTTACAGCGTTACTCTTAAGTCGGGAATCGTATTCGGGACCTTGTGTGGTGGGTGGTACTCAGTGACGCGTTTTGTCTTATCATTGTACTCACAATATCTATATACGTGAAGCACAAAATTTATAACATTTTTTACGAAAATTACGCGGAGGAGCATGAAACTTGGCACACATAGTTTACATAAAGTGAAATATACGTTACTAGGCAACGCGTTGTTAACGCGTCAACGGGGGCACTAGAATAACATAAAGATCTTAATTACTATGTATGAAACGTTTGAGTTACCGAGCGATTGACAGACAACGTACATCTAAAACGCTTTAGATGTACGTTGTTGTACAGCTTTCCTACCTCCCGTAAGAAATGTTAGAGATTTCTTGAAATTTCTATGAAAATAGGATTTTTGGTTTTTTTAATGGATGCAAAAAAGTTGGGGTTAAATATAGCTAGGTAGTAATAAAAAAATGAATTCAACAAATAAAAAACAGTTCCTAGTCATAAAATTTGAACTGTAACAAGTTTTACAAACATAAAACAATTTAAAAAGCGTTCTTTTATTACTTAATTTCATTGTAGTTATAAATACCTGTATAATATATTATAATGAGCAGGTTTTTACTAAAAATGATAATTTAACTCACGCACTTTATTTCGAGTCGTTTTGCTTTAGTTTGAACATGAAGAAGAACGTAAAACAAGTTTGACGATTTATCCCGACTTCGTGATATTGGGTATACAGTGGTAAAATTCAAGGTAGCGCTTTGTTTTACAAAAATGCAGAAATGAAATTAATGTTAATGTAATCATTTCCACGAGTGGGAATCGAACCGACAACTAATTAGTTACCAAAAAGTATTTAAGGTTAGACACAGTTACATTGCGCCACGATGCAATGTCTTTAAAAATAATACGAGTATGTTTCTGAAAATCTAGACATTTTTTTATTCAAACAAAAATTTTTGAATCGTCAATTTAATTAAGAAAATGTCAGCTCCGTTAATATAGGGAGCTGTCAAGAAACAGGAAATACGGCAAATTGAATATATATTTCTTTTTTATTATTTTTTTTTAACTTCACGCTGTATCCTGCATATAGCAGGGTAGGCAGAGGGAACCAGAGAACCTAGTGTTAAGACACTCCATTCTCTTTCAACAATTCCGTTCCCCACTTTCCGCCGTATTGAGGCATTGCGTGTTGAGTGGCGGAACTCAACGCCGCGCTTTGCCTTGTTACTAAACCCAAGAAATGAAAATACTAAATTTTACATTTCCTGGAGTGAGAATCGAACCCACAATCTGTCGCTTTTACAGTCGCATGCTTGCGCCTCTGCGCCACAACAGGCATTTTGAATATATACTCGTATTATAGGTATAAATCTCTTGGTAAGGCGTTCTGTTGGGCTTCCCTTAAAAAATAGATTGAAATCGGTATTGTAACTACTTAGAAGTAGTAGTAAGTACCGACTCTACCCTAAATATATACCAGCCTCTCTAAATTTACCGGCTTACCTAATTAAAACTTTCTCAACTCGCCACTGATACTTATTAAAATATTATATCATGATTTCGGGAAATCAGAAAGTGGAGAACGGAGTATCTTGACACTAGGATCTCTCTATCTATCGTTCTATGCGGGAAAATGTTCCAACAGTTAAGCAGTTAAGTTGAAAAGTGGATAGTGAAGTGATGTAGCACTAAGTTCCCTGTTTACCCTATATAAACGAGAAGGTCCTTAATATCTAACCTAATTAAATTTAAAAATGTATATTTTTGGAAAAATATAAAAAAAAATCTTAATTTTGATTGATTAGTTTTTTTTTTAATAAGTTAAGTAATTTACTTTAAGGATCAAATGCTGTTGTTTTTTCAAGAAATATATAAAAGAATTTAAATAATATTTACAGTATAGCTCCTCTATTCGGAAGTCCATTAATTTGGTTCGGATCGCTAGAAGCTGACTGGCAGACGTTGAAGCTAGTCGATGAAATACCAAACCCTAGTTACAACGTCGATGTGTTCTCTACCTACCGACCTCCACTGACTTTTTGGGAACGAGTCAATGAATTATATTCGCTGATCAAAAAATTGACCATATATGGGTAAGCTTAAGCTGTTTTTAATGTATCAAATTAAGAGTAAGAAAATTTTTTTTGGATTACTTATAAATATTTGAATGTAGCGAGACTCAAACCCGCGCCTCTTTCTACTTCGCTCTAATCACTGAAGCGGTGGTGAAGGTATATAAAGGTTCAATGTGAATTCACCGTAATATAGGGACTTTTGATAAATCGAAAATACATAACTTTCAGGGGCATTTTAAAGTTTAAGTTTCATCTGTTATTTTTTTATTTATGTTATTTAAATACTTTTTTACATTAAAGTCTTTGATTTTCTTGAAATTCTTAATTCGCCTTTTAAATAAGTTAATCGTAATACCTTACTTATATTTAATTTTTATAATTAAAAAATATATTAACGTAAAAGAGAACTGAGTGTCTTAACATCAGGTTCTCTGGTTCCCTCTACCAACCTGGCGACACGCATATTTTATACTATAAAGCTGAAATGTTTTCCAGTGCTATAATAACACCACATGAAAAATCCGTATACAATGATTTATTCCCAAAAATTGCTGCCGCGAGAGGACTGAGCATGCCATCTTATGAGGAAGCTGTTTACAATGGATCCTTTTTACTTCTGAATTCCCATCCATCTATAGGGACGCCATTCAAGTTATCACAAAACGCCAAATATATCGCTGGCTATCATATCGATACAGTGGTGAAGCCTTTGCCTGAGGTAAGATTAAAATTGTAAATCATAAAATTGACTTTGAGAATATACCTATTAGCTCCATCTATATATAAGTATATAAAACGCTTACGTTACTGAATGACTGACATATAAAAAAATCGTTTAAAAATAGGTGAAACTGCTGGCCATAATAGGCTGAAATTGGCCATGTAGCCTCCTTGATGAGTGTAAGGCAGCACTAGCAAAGAGAATTAGTCGAAATTCCTGCGAAAACGGATAATCCTAGGTTTATAGGTCCATGCAAAGTAGTCGCCGGTTATAAATATATTTTAAGAGAACGCTTTAAGATTAGGTCTATATTGAGTTAGCCGCAAACTTTTGTAGACATCGATTTACAATTTTATATTGCGAAAACAGTGTGATGAATAATTCGTTACACCCAAAGATTTTAGATCACACTATTGTGAACAGTCTAAGCCATATTTTTAAATATATTTTCCTACATAATATTCAGGATCTGAAAACTATTATGGACGGAGCAAAACATGGAGTAATATACTTCAGTATGGGCACCAGCTTGAAGAGCGTTGATATGACTGATTACATGAGAAACTCACTCCTTGACATGTTTAGCAAATTAAAGCAGACTGTAATCTGGAAGTATGAAGGGGACTTGGATAAAGTCCCAAAGAACGTTCATTTATTTAAATGGGTTCCACAGCAAAGTATTCTTTGTAAGTTATTAATTCAGTTACACTAATATTACAATGACAAAATATTCGATTTTTTTTTGTTTTTAATCTGACTTCTGGGGGTAAACACTACTATATCTATTTAAGCAATAATCTTCAGCTATTATATTAGCGAGTAACATAGGGTATATTTACGAACCAAAAATTATATAACGACTACTAATTTGTCTCTTATACAATCTGAAATAGATTTTTCTTAGTTAAAATTTCAAAATTTATTTGTAAACTTTAATTTGTAAGACTATTGTGAGACTAACGACTATTTTAATTTAAGGAATACCTTAAAAATATTTTTTTAGCATTAATATTATTATCAACGTGTTCTTTCATGAAATCTTCTGGTAATACGTGTAAGTAGTCTTCTGGTAATCCAGCTAAATATTTCCACCTGCGCCACCACAGCTTAAAACTTAAACTAACTAAAAATCCTTTTTTCAGCACATCCAAACTTAAAAATGTTCATTACCCACGGAGGCCAGCTATCAACAACTGAGGCAGTGCACTTTGGAGTACCAGTAGTTGGCATACCAGTGTTATGTGATCAATATGTGAATATGCAAGCAGTTGTGAATAAAGGATTCGGTATTATGATCACTCTGGCGGAAAATATGGCCTATGATATGAATGTGGCTATAGAGGAAATACTTGGAAACCCATTGTAAGTGTTTTATATATCTAAAAGATATATATTGCGGCCAGTCGTGGTGTATGCACAAGCGTACGTAAACGCGACAGGTTCTGGGTTCGATTCCCACTCCAGGAAATGAAAGTATTAAATATTAATAATGCGACGCAATGACTCAATTTGTCGGAAAGTAGAGAACGAAATTTTTAAGAGAAGGGAATATTTTAATACTATGTTTTCAGGTTCCCTCTGCCTATCCTGCTATGTGCGGGATACTGCGTAAAGCTAAAAAAAAAGATATTTATTTATATTTATCCGCAAATTGATTCCTAAATGAAAATATTCATAACATGGAGTATGGAATCCATTCTAGGTACTGTAAAATATAGAGAACGGATTGTTTTGAAATGAGACTTTCTCTGCCCATATATGCCTGCTTTAATAAATTTGCTGATTTTATTAAAGCCATTATGATATAGCGCTACAGCTTTCAATAGTAGATGAAGGTGATGGTTATGTGTTCAATTCTCAATACTCGCGAGACTGATTTAACTAAACTAGTGCCCCGTAAATGCGTTAATAAAACATTGCGTAGTGAAGTATATGTCACTTTGAATAAACATGGATGTGAAACCACGTGTGTAAGATGTAGTGTGTGTAAAATTTATTTTATTAATTTAATATACTTTTTATGCATTATTTAAAAAATATTAGCATTCTGCATCGCTTCTATATATATGAAATTAAGATATACTATAAGTGTGCCAAGTTTCATGCTCCTCCGTCCGTGTAATTTTCGTAAAAAGGGATCCAAAGTTTTTGCTTCACGTATTGATACATATATAGATAGAAGAATGCCCTAAATAATGAGAATCGAGAATTTCTGCCAGATAGCAGGCAATTGTTACAATTTTTAGAAAGCTTTTCGCTTTAAAGCGATGATCTAGGTTATTTGTGCTTACCCTGTCTATATAAAGCGTAAAACTATAAAATATAATTGTTTCATTATTTCCAGATACAAAACAAAAGCAAAAGAAACCTCCGCCATATATCACAATCGACAACAGCCACCTGGCGAGGAACTGGTATACTGGATAGAATACGTAGTAAAGACTAAAGGTGCACCACACTTAAAGTCACTTGCTATGACCTTGCCGTTTTATAAGAAAATGTATATAGATCTTTTAAGTATAATATTATCAGTATGTTTAACTATCATAGTAGTGATAAGAAAATTAATGTGTAATCAAGTTAGTAGTAAGACTTATATGAAAAGGAAGGAAAAACGACATTAAATTTTGAAAAAGACATGTTTTTATAATTGATGTAATAAATTTTGATTGTGATTTTATGGGGTTGTTTTATTTTTTTCATATTTGTTATTTATAATGTATAATAATTTATATTAAGTAATTTAATTTCCTCGTTCTGGTAACCATTCCGTTGAGTACCGCCACGATACATGCTTCGATTCGGGTGATAGTGGGGAACTGAAATCTGATCGGGATGTCTTAACATTAGGTTCTTAAGTTCCCTAGGCAGGTTAGGTTAGGTAGGTGCTTGCATGAGTAGGTGAGCGTTTATGCATTTCAAAGATATCTCTTAAACCTACATTTGTATCGCCAGTCCCAGACACTTCTCAGAGTTCATCTTACGGTGATACGATATGCGTTAGGGAGTCTCTTTTATTACCTAAGCCTCTGATATTGGTACTTGGTGATGTAAGAATGTGTAAGGTAATATTATTCCTTTTGCTCGCTACGATTTTTCCGAGTTTACTTACAAATATATTGGGAACTAAAGGCGTTCAGTGATTTATGCTAATAACAACAATCTTTGTACATCTACCTTAGTATTTAAGTATTATGTAGTTAGGTATGACTTTTATGATTTATCATGAGACAGAAATATTTAATATTTTTAAATATAATATTTTTAATTAGATAAAACAATAAGATAAAGTTTTGCAACAAAAAATGCAACTTCGCTCGGTCACCTAACCGCTCTTTGACCACGCTTGACATTGTTTTTGGATTATCAGACGAGAACCGGTGCATTTGGTGCAACGTAGTATAGACGTTGATTACTTTAATAAAGAAAATTGTATTAATTAAGCAGTTTTGAATATAACATAACATAACATAGCTTCACGCTGTATCCCGCATATAGCAGGGCAGGCAGAGGAAACCTAGTGTTAAGACACTCCGTTCCTCACTTTTCGCCGAATAAAGGCATTGCGTGCTGAGTGGCGGAACTCAACGCCGCGCTTTGCCTTGTTACCAAATCCAGGAAATGAAATATTCCATTTCCTGGAGTGGGAATCGAGTCCACAACCTGTCGCGTTTACAGTAGCACGCTTATGCCTCTGCGCCACGACAGGCGTAGTAGTTTTAACCTGACTTTAAAAAAGGACGAGGTTATCAATTCGATTGTTTTTTTTTATGTATGTTACCGCGTAACGTTTTAATTGGTGAACTAAATTTGATGATTTTTTTATATGACAGCTAGTGCTTCTGATGAGGTCCCTTATAAATTTAATTTCGTAGTTTCAACTTTTTCGTAATAATTTTTATTTTTAGTGCATCTTATTTGAAATCAATTTTTTAGTTAGAATCTTAATTATTGTGTCATAAGCATTCACACGACTAATTATAATTTCATTCTGTTAATCGCCGTGCGCAACTGCACGCGGCGCTGAAAAACATTTACGTATGTAGGGGAAAGGGAGGTAGCCCCGGACACTTAAATGAAACGCAAATAAAAATAAAAATAAAGGATTTTTGTGTCTTATTTCATACTTAATATTAAATTAAGAACTTCTTCATTTATATAATTCAAATTATGAACTATTATATCACATTTTTTCATGAAAATATACTGTTTATAACATGGTTTAGTTTTTTGTTGATTTTCCTCTTATTGGTCTTTCGCTGGTTCTCCCCATGTTTTTTGGAATAATATCTTAGTATTTCTGCAACGATAGTAACAATATAACTACTTCAACTATATTATTACTAAAGTTGCAGAAATACTTAAGATACTTTTTTTTAACTTCACGCTGTATCCCGCATATAGCGGGGTAGGCAGAGGGAAACCAGAGAGCCTAGTGTTAAGACACTCCATTCTCTTTCAACAATTCCGTTCCCCACTTTCCACCGAATTGAGGCTTAAGATACTGTGGTAGCAATTGAAGTACTCACAATAAATAAGCAAAATGATAATAAATCGCAGTTTGAAGAAGAGTAAGAACTGTGTCCGGGAGCACCCGACGGTATAGTGTCCTCCGTCCGTAATCATGCAACATTTTGAAACACAGCACTCTAAATGTACAAGAATTGTTATAAATACCATTACAATCCTTAAATATATAAAATTAACCCCTGTTGTGGCGCAGAGGCACAAGCGTGCGACTGAAAACGCGACAGGTTGTGGGTTCGATTTCCACTCCAGGAAATGTAAAATTTAGTATTTTCATTTCTTGGGTTTGGTAACAAGGCGAAGCGCGGCGTTGAGTTCCGCCACTCAATGCAATGCCTCAATTTGGCGGAAAGTGGGGAACGGAAATGTTGAAAGAGAATGGAGTGTCTTAACACTAGATTCTCTGATTTCCCTCTGCCTACCCCGCTATATGCGGGATACAGCGTGAAGTTAAAAAAAAAAAAAAAGAAATATAAAATTTGTTAAAACCCTGAATAGCAGGTAAGGAAAATTTACTTATTAATAACTGATGAGAATTGACCGGAGCGATATATATTTTTTTAGGCGAAAATAAAACATTCTCTCACGACTAATTGACTCAGTGTTCGCACCGCGATCAAATTACATTTGTTTCTACTCTAGAAAAGGTATATTTACAATAACTCTTTGTCTAAGTAATGCGTTTAGTTTCTTAGAAATTGAAGTGTCCGGGGCTACCCGCCTTCCGCGGCTATCTGCCTTCCGGGGCTACCCGCCTTCCGGGGCTACCCGCCTTCCGGGGCTACCCGCCTTCCGGGACTACCTGCCGTGCCTATATGTATGTCACATATTTCAATAAAATAAATATGCTTTATATAATTATGTTCAACTAATTTAATAAATAATGCGTGGAATAATAAACGCATAATGTATGTAAAATAATACTTTTAGAATTATATTTGCTGTGTTTCCTCAAGAAATCAATAGAATAAAATTAAAATACTAAATTTCCATAATATCCTAATCTAGGAAGCTTAATTAAGTAGTTTTCTTATACAATCAATATATAAAACCTAACAAGGCCTCTTTTAGTTGTAGTCATTATACTTCGACTAGGGTAATAAAAATACTACACTATACTTAATATTAAAATTTTGTAAAGCTATTTCTTGTATATTATGTGAAATATTTGTAATATCTTTAAAACTGTCACGCTTGTGCCTAGTGTTAAGACTCTCCATTCTCTTTTAACTATTCCGTTCCCCACTTTCCGCCGCATTGAGGCATTGCGTGTTTAGTGGCGGAACTCAACGCCGCGCTTTGCATTGTTACCAAACCCAAGAAATGAAAATACTAAATTTGACATTTTCTGGAATGGGAATCGAACCCACAACCTGTCGCGCTTACAGTCGCACACTTGTGCCTCTGCGCCACGACAGGCGTTAAGTTAACATTGTATACGTAATTTAATTATTAATGTTAATTAGTATTTTAATAATAATTTATTCTCCTTTATCTCATAAATACGACAAGTACAAGCAAAACAATTGTAAAAAACAAAAAATTATCACTTCTTGCTGTATTCATTTAAATAAAGTAAACATTGTATTATTGAGTTTTGCAAAATTAAATATTTCTCTTTATTAATTCTTTATTTAACATTGTTGTTTTGACAAGGTTTGTAAAAAAATTTTATAAAAAAAAATAACTTGAAGTCATTAAGCTCGAATACGTTTTATTTTTTTTCTTTAAATACAATTTTTTTGGTTTCTTACCCCATCTTTTAACATTTCCATTCCCCACTTTTCGCTGAATTGAGGCACTGCGTGCTAAGTGGCAGAACTCAACGCCGCGCTTTCCCTTGTTACCAGAGCGAGGAAACGCTCACGCTTGTGCTTCTGCGCCATGACAGGTCTATTAATTTGTATAATAAGTCAAAAAATACAATTCACATCCTGGTTATAATATTTAGATACTAACTTAATAAAGTAATACTTTTTAATTTAGTCAATAAATTCAATAATTAACATTTTATCAAAAATGTATACCCGACTTCTAATAAACATATATAATTACATACATAGCTTCACGCTGTATACCGCATATAGCAGGGTAGGCAGAGGGAACCTGAGAACCTAGTGTTAAGACACTCCGTTCCCCACTTTCCGCCGAATTGAGGCATTGCGTGATGAGTGGCGGAACTCAACGCCGCGCTTTGCCTTGTTAAATTAATAAAATGCACTAAAAAGTAACATTATTACGAAGAACTCAAAAACTACTCGTCAAATTTTAACTGAATTTAAATAGGACTCCAGGAGACGTAATAGTAGTAGCTATCATATAAAAAACAATAATTGAAATTGTTTCATCCGGTAAAAAATTAAACGGTAAGTCATGTAAAAAAATACAGTTGAACGAGTCTCCTCCATTTTTTTAACAAGGTTGTAGGCAGAGGGAACCAGAGAACCAAGTGCTAAGACACTCCATTCCATTTTTGGAAGTTGGCTAAAAATGTTTTTTAAGGAAGGAATTAATTAAAATGTAAAAATTTTAATTGATGTTAAAGCTGATGGCTCAAACTTAAAGTAATTATAGAAATAGATTCATTATAATTATTAAGAAAAATTAAAATTATTACGAATAACTCAAAAACTGTTCGTCAGACCTTAACTAAATTTAAATTGAAGCACATTAGATGCACTCGCTGTCATATAGACAACCTCATCCTTTTTTAAAGTTGGTTAAATCGATTCATTAAAATGTATTCCGTGTCGCCTTCGTCTTAAGAAATGCAAATGAGTTGCAAAATCAAAATATAATGAATATTTCATTAAGTAGGTTTAAGATACCTTTAATGCTTGTACAAATACGTCTGCCTTCCAATTTAAGCCTAACTACTTTGCTAGATTTTTATTACAAAAAAAGTATTATTAGTCACATTATTTAATGTGTGATAGCGTCTGTAAACTCCATGGTTGTGGGTTCGATCCCCGCATAGAGGAATCATTGGAGTCAAAATAATATATTTTCTTTGCTCTGGTAAGACAAAATGTAGCATTGAGTTCCGTCACTCAATAGGTAATGTCTAGAATTTAGTAGAATAAAGAACGAAGAGTTTAGACACTACCTTATCTTTGCCTGCCTTGCTGTAGTAGCGTGGCGTCCATACAACTCGATTCCCACTGGCTTGTCTAACTTGTCAAAGTATGAGATTTACAAAAATAGCTCGCCAGTAATATGTGGAGCTTGAAAAAACAAAGTCAAAAAAGGTGCGAGAGCTAAAAAAAACGTAGCCAGGAAAATACAGGGCATAAAATTACAAAAAAAACAAGCTCTGACGTCTTATAGACCTAAAAAAAGGTTAAATATTTAACTAAATCGAACCCACAACAATCGTATTAACAGCCAGATCCTATGCACTGCACCAGATAGTAATTTTCTTTTTGGACGTTTCTGATAATAAAACAATGAACTTAAATTATTACAGTAAACTATACACGAACTAAATTATACACGAAATACCTCAATTTGGCGGAAAGTGGGGAACGGAAATGTTGAAAGAGAATGGAGTGTCTTAACACTAGGTTCTCTGGTTGCCCTGCCTACCCCAATATATGCGGGATACAGCGTGAAGTTGGAAAAAAATAATAATAACAGCATCACGCGTTCTCACATAGCAGTGTAGCTTCAAGCGTTTTCTCACATAGCAGTGTAATCAGGAAGAATCTAGTGTCAAAACACTCCGTTCTACACTTATGGCTTGGTGTTTATATTGTGTTTTATCAAAGCTCTACCTCATATTAGAAGGAAGGCAAATATAATTATCAATTGATAAGCCACTTTTCTCACATTTTAAGCGGTTAAGGGCTGAGTAAGACTAACACTATTCTTAAAATAATTCAACCGTCAAAACACTAATAGAGATTAATCTACTTCTGAATAGAAATTGGGATACAGCGTGAAGTTAAATAAAAAAAGAACTAAAATTATTGGCGTCTAAAACTTATGGCAAGGTCAATTAGTATGTCAATAATGGTTTCAAACATGTGTAACTCAAATGTATGACGTATTGTACACATTTTAATGAAAATTAAATTCCGTTTTATAAAGACATAGTTAGAAAATTTGTCAGCATTCGATTTAGATTCTAATTTAATATTTATTAATATATAATATATATGCCAGCTGTGAAAAAGTCAACAAATCGAAAACACATTTTTTTTGTTTTAATTCTATATGACAATTTTGCTTTGTGATCTTTGTAATGAGATTCGATACAGTTACGGTTCAAAAAGTGTGTAATCTAAGTTAAATATAGCATCTTAATAAATTAAATTAATAACATAATAATTATTAATTTCATTTATTAATTATTAATATTTTTTTTATTTCTTTTCTTTTTAAACTTCACGCTGTATCCCCGTGTAACACTAGGTTCTCTGGTTCCTTCTGCCTACCCTGCTATATGTGGGATACAGCGTGAAGCTAAATTAATTCATCAAGCTTTAGCAAAGTAGTTAGAGTTAACATAGTGTCGAGACACTCCGTTCATCGTATTTCCGGCCGAATTGCGTGTTAAATTTCGGAGCTGAACGCTATGCTTTGTTTTGCTAGAGCGGAGAAATGAAAATAGTTCATATAAAATATAATAATCTATATATAAATAAGTGAAGCAAAAACTTTTTTTACGATGATTACGCGGACGGAGGAGCATAAAACTTGACACACTTATAGTTTATATAGCGTCATGACAAAATTATAATAAATCCCTTGAAAAATGACAAATTACAACCTTAGGAACCTTTAAATGGGGTACCCCTGTAAAATTGTGCTTTTGCACTTGTACCAGTATACGTAGGACCAGTTGAATCACACCATGTCATTATCAGGTCATTATTCTTTTATCAAATCGGTTAACGCCTGTCGTGGCGAAGAAATACAAGCGTGCGACTGTAAACGCGACAGGTTGGGGGTTCGATTCCCCCTCCAGGAAATGGAAAGCTTAGTATTTTCATTTCCTGGGTTTGGTAACAAGGCAAAGCGCGGCGTTGAGTATCGCCTCACAGCACGCCATGCCTCAATTCAGCGGAAAGTGGGGAACGGAATTGTTGAAACAGAACGGAGTGTCTTAACACTAGGTTTCAAGTTCCCCCTGCCTACCCTGCTATAAGCGGGATACACCGTGAAGTTAAAAAAAAATCATTTCGGTTAACAAAGCAATAAAGTACCTAAGCGTAAAATCATATTACATTAATTAAATAAATATTACATAAATAACAGTTAGTGTAGAAAAAAATGTAAAACGTAGGTTCTATATGTGCGAACTGTTTTTTCTTATACCCGGAAGAGATAAACAATAGCAGAAGTTCATGTAATAAAACATTCGAGTATGTCGGTTTTCATATTACTTATATTTTTTTAAAAATAAAAAAAACATAACAAATATAATCAAATTTAGATTATAATATTTAATTAAATTAACTATGGTAACATAATTGAGTTGTTCACGTGACGGTAACGCGTTCGATCTTGCTTATTACAAATTTATTTTAACTAGTGTCCCTATTGACACGTTAACAACGCGTTGTCTTTAGTAATGTATACAAGTATGTCACTTTGTATAGACATGGATGTCAAACCATGCTAGTGTGTGTAACATTTATTTTATTAATTTAATATAATATTTAAAAAAAATATTAGCATTCTGCACTCCTTCTATATATAAACTATAAGTATGCCAAGATTCAGTCTTCTCTGTACGCGTAATTTTCGTAAAAAGGGATCCAAAGTTTTTGCTTCACGTATTTATATATAGATATTGTTAAGGAAATTAAACTTTGCTCCACGTTTTATTTGAAAGAACTTAGTGTTAAGACACTCCGTCCTCTACTTCCAGACAGCACGTTTAGTAGTGACGCAAAATTTGAAACCTCATTTATTACCAGAGCGAGGAAATGAAAATCATCAATATATATAAAACGCATACGTTACTCAGTGACTGACATACAACATACTAAAATTACTGATCATAGAAAGCTGAAAATTCAGCACTAAGCGAGAATTTCAAGAAATTTCTGCTAAAACGCGGAAAAAGTCGTAATTTAGATTAAAGTAACGAAGTCATGGGATACAGCTAGTTTAAATATAATCGGTCTAAATACTGCATCCAGAATGTCTTTATTAAAATTTTTATTCCTTTTTTTGGCTTCACGCTGTATCCCGCACATAGCAGGGTAGGCAGAAGAAACCTGAGAATCTAGTGTTAAGACACTCGGTTCTCTTTTACCATTTTCGTTCTTTACTTTCCGCCGAATTAAGGCATTCTCAACATTTAGTCTTGTTACCAGAGTGAAAATAGAAAAAAGTATTTCATATTTTCATTTCCTGGCGTAGAATCAAACCTACAACCTGTCGCGTTTACAGTCACACGCTTGTGCCTCTGCGCCACGACAGACCTCCTTTAATTCAAAAAAGGAGCTTATCATTTCGACTGTATTTTTTATGTGTGTTACTATGTCATTTGTTACTGGGTGAAACAAGTTTGATGAAACTCTTTCATATGATAGCTAGTAAATTTAGTTAAGATTTGAGTTTAGTTTTAGAGTTATTCGTAATAATTTTAATTTTTAATGCATTTTATTTGATGTCGGTTTTCCTGTTTTTGTTTTAAATTAAATGTTATATATATAAATATTATACAATTGTGCAAATATAGTATATAGATAATACTTGGTATTCATATTATTAAATAACATAAACAATAAGTATTATGTCAAACAGGTTACAAATTACTTATTACGAAGAGGTCGAACAACAATAAACAAACAACAAAGTGTGTGTGTGTGTGTGTCTTCTAGCCCTTATCCCATTATTTGGGGTCGGGTCTACTTACTTTTCTGCGCCAAGACGTGCGACCTTGGGTTGTCGGTTCAGGCAATTGGGCTTGATCATCCGTTTCATCATATTCGCATTCGCGTCGAATGAGGGGTACGCCATAGGATTTTTACCCGGTTTCATAGTCTTGTGCTTTCATGTAAGGAGAAAATATTTTAGCTCTTAATTTTACGGCCGGTTGCCACCTGACGCCAACTAACAACAAATTATACAACGATAACATATGTAGACATTTATAATAAAGTTATTATTATTTTAACTAGAGACCGACTAAAACCAATAAAATGAATAAAGAAAAATTACAATAGAGGCACAAGTGTGCGACTGTAAAGCGACAGGTTGTGGATTCGATACCCTTTCCAGGAAATGTTAGTATTTTCATTTTCTGGGTTTGGTAACAAGGCAAAGTGCGGCGGTGAGTTCCGCCACTCAATTTTACCGATAAACTTAAAGTTAAACACGCCTGTCGTGGCGCAGAGGCACATGCGTGCGACTGTAAACGCTACAGGTTGTGGGTTCGATTCCCACTCGAGGAAATGAGATTTTTTATTTCCTGGATTTGGTAACAAGGCAAAGCGCGGCGTTGAGTTCCGCCACTCAGCACGCAATGCCGCAATTCGGTGGAAAGTTGGGAACGGAGTGTCTTTACACTAGGTTCCCTCTTACCCTGCTATATGCGGGATACTACTACTACTACTAGGCCTCTATTAAGGTGATGTTATTTATGCTATTCATTTTATTATTAATTATTTAAATTTATTTTACATTAATATAAAATGCATTATAATATATAATATTTATATGCATATAAATTGATCATTTATTTAAGCTATCACATTTTTATTGTATACTAACTTTTACCTACGGCTTCGCTCGCGTGGTCAATGGTAGTCCATACTATATACCATAGTATAATATATAGTGAGTAAATACGTATATAAAATTTGAAGGCTTTGAAGTAGCTAGACTTCCAAATTTTTTGATAAACAATCATGCCTGCTAAAATATATATTTTTCTAAATAAAAAACATCCTGTGTCCATTTTAATGTTTGGATCCCTTTTTACGAAAATTACGCGGACGGGGGAGCATGAAATTTGGCACACTTATAGTTTATATAAATAAGGAGGGCAGAATGCTAAAATAATGCATACAATTAAATTAACAAAATAAACGTTACACACTAGTATGTGGTACCATGGTAGTCCATGGTTTGACATCCATATTTATATAGTGACATATACATACATTGGTAAAGACAGTGCGTTGTTAACGCGTCAACGGGGTACACTAGTACATCTAAAGATACTTATGTGTACCGTTTCATGATAATCGATGTAGTTTTGGTGTAGAAGCATAACAAACAAACTTACATTCACATTTATAATATTATTTTTTTTTTTTTTAACTTCACGCTGTATCCCGCATATAGCAGGGTAGGCAGAGGGAACCAGAGAACTTAGTGTTAAGACACTCCTTTCTCTTTCTACAATTCCGTTCCCCACTTTCCGCCGAATTGAGGCATTGCGTGTTGATTGGCGGAACTCAACGCCGCGCTTTGCCTTGTTACCAAACCCAAGAAATGAAAATACTATTTTTTACATTTCATGGAGTGGGAATCGAACCCACAACCTGTAGCGTTTACAGTTGCATGCTTGTGCCTCTGCGCCAAGACAAGCGTTAATAGGAATATTTAATAAATTTATATTACACACGATTCATTTCCCATATGACAAAGCGGTAGAGAATGTTTTTTATCACAAAACCTGACTTAATGCATTTATTTTTTAGTTCTGCGCAATATGAAGCCAGTCGTGGTGCAGAGGCACAACCGTGCTACTGTAAACGCGACAGGTTGTGGATTCGATTCCTACTCTAGGAAATGAACATATTAAATAATATTTAGTATTTTCATTACTTCACTCTGGTAACAAGGCATAACGCGGCGTTAAGTTCCCCTCAGCGTGCAATGCCTTAATTCCGCGAAAAGTGGGAAACGGAAATGTTAAAAGAGAACGGAGTGTCTTAACACTAGATTCTCAAGTTCCCTCTGCCTACCCTGCTATGTGCGGGATACAGCGTGAAGTTATTTTTTTTTTGTATTTTTCAAGTGCAATAAAGGTTATTATAAAGTCGCGGAATATAACTAGTCATTCATATAACATTGTAACGTTGATAAGCATTTCGCATTCGCCAGTGCAAAGTAGATCTTTAATCAGTGTAGACATATCATGATGAAGTACGTGATTTTGCTGAATTTAGTTACTTTGTGCTATAGTTATAAAATATTAGTTGTGTTCCCTATACCTGGAAGGAGTCATACGATTTTGGGTGAAGGATATGTTAGACATCTGGTTGAAGCTGGTCATGAGGTGATTTTTTTTCTATTTTTATAATTATTACAATAAAAAAAGTATAAATATTTTTTTTGGCAAAGCATTTAAATATTTGATTGAATGGGAATTCGAACCCGCACCTCTTGGAAACCGTCTAAGCGCTTTATTCACTAAGCCATACGTTCTTATCCAAATTTGCCGCAATTCTTAAGCGAATTATTTTTATTGTAATTTTAGTATGCATCGAAATTCTTATATTACTTATTTTAAAGCTTTTGCTTTAAGCATTAAAGTAGATATTTTTTACAAATATTTGCTAACTTAAGATTATTTCTGAAAACAATCGCTTGGCAAAAGAGGTTAAGTACCTAAGTACGTGAATCACACTTTTAAAATATTAAAAATTTGTATAGAAATACTAAAAATAAATTTTGAATAAGTGGATATAAAAACCTTAAAAGTAAAAAAATCCTTAAAGACAAATAAAAAAATAATAATAAGCTAAATCTAGCTTTTTAAAGTTCTCAATAAAGTAACAAGGCAAAGTGCGGCGTTTAGTTCCGCCACTCAGCAGGCAACGCCTCAATTCGGCGGAAAGTGGAGAACAGAGTGTCTTAACACTAGGTTCTCAGATTCCCTCTGCCTACTCTGCTATATGCGGGATACAGCGTGAAGCTAAAAAAAAATCTTATCTAAAATACACATAAATTTAGTTATCAATTGTAGGTATATGTTTAAATATATTTTAACCAATTTCAAAAAAAGGAGTAAGTTCTAAATTCATTTGTATTTATTATGTATTTTACTGCCTTTAACTTTTTACTGGGTGAACCATTTTTGTTGATTCTTTAATTAAATTATGATCTGAGTTCTTGAGTTATTCGTCATAATTAGTACATTTTGTTTGAACTCGGTTTATTATGTAATATATGAACATGTAAACTATACAATGATATCATTCAATGAAGCTTAGAATTTGCAAAATTTTGCTTGGATTTTAAATGCAAAACGCGTTTGGAACTCCTACGCATGGTTAATATTAGCTCATTCAAAACAAACCTACAAGGTTACAGTAATTCGCACAGAACTAACAGTCATATTACCATTAAAAATGGTATGTAAAAAATCCCTATCGATCTCACTTTGGAAAAAAATATTACAAATAACTAAAGAAAACTACATCGAATGAACTAAATGTATATGGCACCACATTAAATAACTATCTGTTATATTAATAATCATTATAATTGCTTCACCCACTAAACAGTTATTCTGTAACACATATTAAAAAAAAAACAATTTGTCAAACCTTTATTGGAAGTCGGTTACAAAAATGTATTTTTCAGGAAAGTGATAAAATTATCCTATTTTTGATTTAATATTATAAATATAAAAAATTGTGAGAATGAATGAATGTTAGGTACTATTTTCCACAAATATTACTAAACTGATCGAAATAGTAATTTTACATCAGAATTATTATCAAAATAAAAAATAGCCTTTATAAAAGTGGAAAACGGAAATGTTTAAAGAGAACAGAGTGTCTTAACATTAGGTTCTTTGATTCCCTCTTCCTACCTTGCTAAGCGCAGGATAGAACGTGCAGAGTTATAAAAAATTATAAACCAGTTTCAAGCTTTGTCCCACATAACCACATAGTCAGAGACACTAGGCTCAGTGTCAAGACACTCCGAATTTATCTAATTTGTCCATAATAAAATTATAAACACTTAGTTCATAATAAAATCATTCAGAGCAATTATAAAATTATATCTACCACAAAAGTAAAAAGAAATCACTAAATAAGGGGGAAATAGATAAAACTAAGAACAACATTTTAAACATTTTTCATTACAAAAATACTTCTGATAAATAGTTGTTGTAAATTTTTCCTTTAACTATTAATGCAATTATCATTAATAAAGAAAAAATCTTTACGATAATATATGTGGACAAAACAGCTTTACGCTTTATTCCGTATAGCAGGGTAGTCAGTACCTAGTATCGAGACACTATGTTTGCCGCTGTCCGCCTGAATTCGAGTCATTGTGTATTAGGTGGCGGAACTCAACGCCAGAAGATCAACAGAACAGAGAAGTTAAAATAATTTAAAAACAATCATTTCCCCGAGTGGGAACCGAACCCACAACCAATAAACTGAGCTACGATGATCTCAATGACGAAAGAATATTAAATTTAGCATAGTTACTCGTAAAATTTACTTAGAGAAGGGTAAAGAGCCATTATTTTTTATAATTTTATTTATTTATTTAAATTTAATTTATCCTTTTTTTTTAACTTCACGCAGTGTCCCACATATAGCAGGGTAGGCAGAGGGAACCCGAGAACCTAGTGTTAAGACACTCCGCTCTCTTTCACCAAACCCGTTTTCTACTTTCCGCCAGCTTGACGCATTGCGTGTTGATTTATCCTTACAATTTGCTGAATTTTGAAATACATGTTATTTATATTTATAAAGTGGGGAACGGAGTGTCTTAACACTAAGTTCCCTCTGCCTACCCTGCTATATGCGGTTAAGGTTAGGTTAAAATAGTTACATTTAATATGTATATAATAAGGTTCCGCTGATACTTTGCTAAGTGAAAGGAAAATGGAGAGGTGAATTACTAAGGTCCTTACAACTATTTTAACCGACTTCTAAAAGGAAGAGGCTATTAATTCATACATACATACATACATACATAGTTTCACGCTGTATCCCGCATATAGCAGGGTAGGAAGAGGGAACCTAGTGTTTAGACACTCCGTTCCCCACTTTCCGCCGAATTGAGGCATTGCGTGCTGAGTGGCGGAACTCAACGCCGCGCTTTGCCTTGTTATCAAACCCAGGAAATGAAATAATCTATTTTCTGCTATTAATTCAATTGTATTTTTCATGTGTATAACTGTATAACATTTTGAGTGAGCTAATTATGATGATTGTTTTTTATATGATAGCTAGTGCTTCTTATGTGGTCCCTTTAAATATTAGTTAAAAACTGACGAGTAGTTTTTGAGTTATTCGTAATAATATTTTTAATGTATTTTATTTCTTTATCAAAAACTTAATTTTCGACAAACAAAAATAACAATTACAATCTCTTTTTATAATGGAATGTAATATAGGAAATGCCATAGTCAAGGTGTAAGTTTTGCCCTTTTTGGGGGTCAGTCATGTTTTTATATAACCTTGCTTTAGTAATAATTGATAGTAATTGTATATTTTTAAGGCTTCCGACATATCAATTATGATTTATATAATGGAATATTATTTATTACACACCATAAAAAACGAAAAATTAAATTTATACACATAGCCGCAACGCCAGTCGTGGCGCAGGTACATGCGTGCGACTTTAAATGCGACAGGTTGTGGGTTCAATTTCCACTTTTTACACATTGAAATGGAATTTTTCATTTCCTGGGTTTGGTAACAAGGCAAAGCGCGGCGTTGAGTCCCGCCACTCTGCACGCAATGCCTTAAATTCGGCGGATAGTGGGAAACGGTGTATCTTCTAGGTTCCCTCTGCCTACCTTGCTATATGCGGGATAGAGCGTGTAGCTATGTATGTATGTAAGTGAATATAAAAATGTTTGCAAAGACAAATAACAATTGCTTCAAGCAATTTCTTACAGACAGTTATAGAATATTTGTAATAAAAAAAGAAGAAACAAGGGAATAATATTTCGTAGTAAAATAGTTATAACAAAATAAAATATAATAATAATGATCTAAAAATATCTTAACAAAATTGTCTTTGTGCAAATAAAAATAGTTCAATTGGGGATTCTCCTTTAGGAGGTTCAAAAAAAACCGCTTGTTACAACTTATTTGTGTTGTTAGCATTAAGTTATTTTAAGTTGTAACAAGCGTATAAGAATTTCGACGCAGCCGCATGTAGAACGCATGGCTAAGTGGTCAGAGTGCTTGGACGGTTTCCAAGAGGCGCGGGTTCGAGTCCCGCTGTGTTCAAAATTTTTATATGTTTTCTAAATATGTTTTTTCCTTTCCTAAGTGAAAAATATTATTAATATAATTAAATAAATATAACTCGCGTTTGCAGTCATCTTTCTACGCCACAAATGGGCTCAAGTTACAAGTTATTAGGTTTCAGCCAACATTCCATTACAACAAATCATATACCTCACTGCATGTCCTATTTTTACTAGGTAAAAAAATAATATGAGAAAGATAAGATAAGAGAGAAAGATAAATAAGATAAATCCGTTTCCCACTTTCCGCCAAATTGAGGCATTGCGTGTTAAGTGGCGGAACTCAACGCCGCGCTTTGCCTTGTTACCAAATCCAGAAAATGAAAATACTTCATTTTCTTAAGTGGGAATCGAACCCTCAACCTGTCGCTTTACAGTCGCACACTTGTGCCTCTGTGCCACGACAGGCGTTTATTAGTTTATTCTTTACTGATAATTGTCCTATCGAGCTGTAAAATGCGTGTTGCTTTGGCAACGTGTACATCACTTTATATGTGTAATTTTTATAATTTTATTATTTTAATATATTTCTTATATACTTATATAATTTTGAACTAAGCATGATAAATTTAATATTTCCAAGTCCGCATAATTTTCATCAAAAGACATCCAAAGTACGATTATTTACAGATAATAGACGAGATAAATGATCTTCACGTATTATGATAATGATAATGTTAGCTCTTTTTATCTAAATAACTACCAAGCTAATATAAATGGAATAATTATTGTAAAGAATAAAAAACGTGGTAAAAAACCTAGTCTGTCGTGGCGCAGAGGCACAAGCGTGCGACTGTAAGCGCGACAGGTTGTTGGTTCGTTTCCCACTCCCAGAAATGGATTTTTCCATTTCCTAGGTTTGGTAGCAAGGCAAAGCGCGTTGAGTTCCGCCACTCAGCACACATTGCCTCTATTCGGCGGAAAGTGGGGAACGGAATTATTGAAAGAGAATCGAGTGTTTAACACTAGGTTCTCTAGTTCCCTCTACCTACCGTGCTATATGCGGGGAGGTGAAGTTAAAAAAAAACGTATAAGTTACCTACCTTATATAATTAAAATATATATTATAAAGAATAAAAAACTCGACTGCATAAACTGAAAGGAAAAAAAGGCCAACACAGAAAATAGTAATGTAGTATTTTGTAAAAATGTAAAATGTAAAATGTAGTATTTTCTTTCTAGTGTTTGGTAACAAGGCAAAGCGCGGCGTTGAGTTCCGCCTCTCAGCACACATTTCCTCTATTCGGCGGAAAGTGGGGAACGGAATTGTTGAAAGAGAATGGATTGTCTTAACACTAGGTTCTCTGGTTCCCTCTGCCTATAGCAAGGCTATTATATACAGCGTGAAGTTAAAAAAATAATAATAATAAAATCCATTTTTTGTAGGAATTTTGAGATATCCTCTCTTAGTCGTCCTCTTCACTCCTTAAGAAACCTACATGCCAATTTCAGCTTTCTGTAGCTAATAATTTCGCGTTTTATTTATATACCCATTAAACATTGCTTCTTATATTCGAATGTATATTTAAATTTTTTTATTTTGTCTTGACTATTTCAATGATTACGTAGGATGGTACTTCTGGTAATTACCATGGTGGTACTGAATTACACTAACAATAGCATTATTATATAGATAATGATTTCATCTTTTTTTACTCCACCATGATCATTTTAATGATCTTTTTTCACTGATGGAGTATAAAAAAAACATATTTTTATTCTATGTCTCTAAATGTTCTACTCCAAAGCATAAATAAGCATGGAATTTGTTGAAAAAGTCCAGAATATGTTTTATTTACTAATAATAAAAATCATAAAAAAGGACCTATTGGTTAAGTACGAACAAATCATGAACGTACTAGCTTCTACTCGCGGGTCTGATTTTATTTTATACTAGTGTAAAATTGAGTTTTAACCAGTTCAGTAGTTTTTGCGTAGAAGAGTAACAAAAATCCATCTATCCACACAAATTTCTCATCTATAATATTAGCAAGATAGGATTTACTTAGCTATACTATACTAGTATGAAATAAATAATTTTATACTACTTGTTAATTGTTACATTGTTATCATACACTTATGAGTTTTATCAAAATCTCTTCAATTAGGTATACTTAAAAAATATTAAATGAGTAATAAAGATAATAAAATATTGACTTATTACTCGCTCTGGTAATAAGGCAAAGCGCGGCGTTGAGTTCTGTTATTAGTATTTCCGTTGTTATAGTTGCCCCAAGTGAGAATCGAACCCACAGCTTACAGTCAGATTCTTTTCCTCTGCGCTATAACGACCTATAACGTAACTCTTTTAACTTCACGCTGTATCCCGCACATAGCAAGATAGGCAGAGGGAACCAGAGAACCTACTGTTAAGACTCTCCGTACTCTTTGTAACATTTCTTTTCCCTACTTTCCGCCGAATTGAGGCATTGCGTGCTGAGTGGCGCAACTCAACGCCGCGGTTTGCCTTGTTACCAGAGCGAGGTAATGTAAATACTAAATATTATTTAAAATTTAAGGAAATGAAAAATTCCATTTTCTGGAGTGGAATCAAACCCACAACCTGTCGCGTTTACAGTCACACGCTTGCCTGCCATAATGACCTATAACATAACTCAATAGCATTAAAGTCATTATATCATTCTTATCATATATCAGTTGAATGATCTCGTCTTCTTGAAGGTCAACAAGTGTTACACAATTGAAAACTTCCGTTTACAAATCGATACTATTTAAATTATCACGCACGATGATTGTCCATTTCAATCAGAGAGCAATTAAGTAATGATAAATACGTGAAACAAAAACCCTTAACGTGGAACGATTTCGTTACAATAAATAAGTTGTTAGGCGATAAAAGACGTAAAGTTGCTTTAATACTCATAATATGATTAAATACATTGTAATAATTTTATTATGATGGCGTCGTGATAAAGTGTAGATGTATCTGACTAAACACATGATTGTGGGTTCTTTTTTTTTTATAAGTTCACGCTGTAACCCGCATATAGCAGGATAGGCAGAGGGAACCTAAACCAAAATTGGTTCATTCAGTAAAAAGTTATACAGTAACACATATAAAAAAAACAATCCAATTGATAGCCTCTTATTTTTTGAAGTCGGTTAAAATATATAGAAGATCGCGTAGGTGGCATGACTGGCATCAAATACCGTTCAAATGTTTACATTTATACAAGTGTTTATTGTACATACATATGTTTTATATATAATTAGAATTTAGAAAAATGTTTCACGTCAAACCAAAAATTTGCTATAAATAATAATAAATGCTAAAATTTCAGTGAAATACAAAACCAAATATTTAGAAAGAAATCCATACAAATAAAATACATCAACATTTAGTTAATAAAAGTGATAAAAAAAATGCAGAAGTCCAACTAATCAGTTCCCTCCTGCTAAGCACAAAAGTCTGGTTCGGTGCCGAGGATGGCAGCCCAACGCAGATAGTGCAAAACGGCCTGGCGGAGTTGGCGACCAGCAAGGCAAGGTGGATGGCCCAGGGCGACGGTAGAGGGCGCGTGCAGTTACCGTCGGCCAGACACCGCATCCAATCGTTCCTCTGATCGTAGCGGTACTCCGTTCCATTGGAATAAGGAACGAGCGGACGAGAGATTGCGTCTGTGTATGCGCACACACTGACGGACTATAACATCTTCCCGCGCAGATGACACCTGGCAAATCGCTGTGTCGCCGTCGACGGATACGTCTAGGAGGACATCATCATCATATAAATAGAACATCCTTGAAATTCACAACTTGGTAATGCGTTGTATTGGCAAAATAGCAGTATTAAAAAAACATATTTATTTTACTAATAGATCCTTTTTTGCCTATTTGTATAAGTGTAATGTTTAAAAAATACGTTGATTTCCATAAATGTTGCTGAAAATAAGGTAGTAATAAATCACTTCGTATTTCATTTTAGTGTAAATTTTCAATTTGAGTGTTTTTAAAAGGAATTGTTATATGAAATTACATTTTACTCTTATTATTGTTACATACGTATATTTTAGTACAATACAACAAAATAAATATATAGAACCGAAATATGGCCCATATTAGTTTCTATCTATCTGTCCAGCAGAGGTGAGGGGTGAAAATTTTAAAACGGGTAAGCCCGTATATATATAGGAAAGCCGGTATATATATTTAGGGAAGCCGTCACATATATTTAGTGATGAAAAAAAAAACATATATTTAGGGAAGCCGGTATATATATTTAGGGAAGCCGGTATATGTATTTAGGAAAGCCGGTACATATATTTAGGGAAGCCGGAACATATATTTAGGGAAGCCGTTACATATATTTAGGACTGATATATATATATACTACTGATGACCAAGAAAAAGAAGTTTACCTTATTCATAGATATATCACAATTTGCAGAAAAAGCTTGGAGAACCTAGTGTTAAGAAGTGTGTTACATAATTTAAATATGTACGAGTATTTTTGTTTTCCCGGTCTGCTAAAAATTACATAACATTTCTATGTTAAACAAAAATATATATTTTAAATATATATTGACATTCACCCGACTGAGAATCGAACCCTCAATCACCGTGTATTTATATGATTGTTGATTGCATCACAATAGTTTTAGAAAAGCAAATATATACCGTCTAATTATTATTACTCGAGTCCCCGATGACGCGTTAACAACGCGTTGCCGAACAACGTATATATCACTTTATATATAAATGGACGTGAAACCATGGCATTATTTTAAAAGATATTATAATTCTGCACTCTTTCATTATATAAACTATAGGTGGTCCAAGTTTCATGCTCCTCCGTTCACGTAATTTTCGTAAAAAGGGGTACAAAATTTTTGCTTCACCCATCCACCCATAGCTTCACGCTGTATCCTGCATGTAGCAGGGTTGGCAGAGGGACCTAGTGTTAAGACACTACGTTCCCCACTTTCCGCCGAATTGAGGCATTGCATGCTGAGTGGCGGAACTGAACGCCTCGCTTTGCCTTGTTACCAAACCCAGGAAATAAAAAATTCCATTTCCTGGAGTGGGAATCGAACCCACAACCTGTTACGTTTACAGTCGCACGCTTGTGCCTCTGCGCCACGACAGGCGTTTTTGCTTCACGTATTATTATAGATTTTACGTTATCACTTCAACAAATCAAACACTCAAAAGGTTATATGATACTAAGTTCAATATTGATAATTCTAATGTTACATAAATTATACATAGTTTATGTAACAAGTGGTCAGATTATTATACATTACATTAACTTCAATGATAGAGAATAATATAAAAACATACCTATTTTATAGTGGTACATACATACATACATAGATTCACGCTGTATCCCACATATAGCA
>JAKGSA010001103.1:35587-56019 GCA_033558755.1 Philaethria dido | reverse complement strand
CGCGTTTACAGTCGCACGCTTGTGCCTCTGTGCCACGACAGGCGTTATAGTAATTTTATAGTGGTACTAAAACATAATTGTGAAAATGTGAGCCAAGTGCCGGGATTATTAACTTCGTTAATTAATTAAGACAAAAACGGGTGGCAAGTTCTGTAGACAATTCTGAAATTTATCTTTAATCATATGTATTTTTTCTTCGCGCAGTATCCAGCACCTATCATTGTAGGCAGAGGACTGAGTGTTAAAACACTCCGTTCTCTCTTATCATTTCCGTTCACCACATTCCGCCAAATTGAAGCATTGCTTGCTGAGTAGCGGAACTCAACGCCGCGCTTTGCCTTGTTACCAGAGCGAGGTAATGAAAATGCTAAATATTATTTAATGTTTACATTTCCTGGAGTGGGAATCGAACCCACAACCTGTCGCGCTTACAGTCGCACGCTTGTGCCTCTGCGCCCCGACAGGCGTTGAGTAGTGAATATATTATAAAGATAAACCTAAAAATAGCTTTTATAACAATCTAAGAATAAAAAAAGAGGAAGAAAATAGTTTGAATTAAAGTTATAATTTTCATTTCAAGCGACTTTTGTACCACTTTCTTAATGAATATTATTATAATATCTCTTTTTTGTTATTTACTCTTTTTGAAGTGTTAATTTTTTTTTATGGATAACGGACAGAAATGTAATTTTTCATTTCCTGGGTTTGGTAACGCAAAAAAGGCAAAGCGCGGCGTTGAGTTCCGTCACTCAACACGCAATGCCTCAATTCGGCGGAAAGTGGGGAACGGAAATGTTGAAAGAGAATGGAGTGTCTTAACACTAGGTTCTCTGGTTCCCTCTGCCTACCCTGCTATATGCGGGATACAGCGTGAAGTTAAAAAAAAATATATATTCACTTAATATAAAATTTTTGTAACTGCAAAATTTAAGACTAATTATTCATAGTCTAGTCACTAGAACTAGTCATAATTAAGTGTTATTTATAACTATGATTAATGATTTTATGCATACTTTTTTGATACATATATTATATAATTATAACTAGCTTTTTTTTAACTTCACGCTGTAACCCGCATATAGCAGGGTAGGCAGAGGGAACCAGAGAACCTAGGGTTAAGACACTCCATTCTCTTTCAACAATTCCGTTCCCCACTTTCCGCCGAATTGAATTTATATAATTATAAGGACATAAATATATGTTTATGCTATTTTTTTATATCTATTTACGTCAGATATTTAAAGTTTAGATATGTTTTGCATTATTTTTAATTCAAATTATACTGTACGGAATTGTTGAAAGAGAACGGATTGTCTTAAGACTAGTTTCTCAGGTTCCCTCTGCCTACCCTGCTATGTGCGGAACACAGCGTGAAGCATATTATACTAGCCGTCATGGTACAGAAAGACAACGCCTGTAATCATGATGATAGTGGGTTTGAATCTCACTCGGAAGAATATTTTAACACTGTTTTCATTTCCCCCCGATTATACAAAGCGCGGCGATGAGTTCCGCCACTTAACACGCAATATCACGATTTCTTGAATTAGTGGAGAACGGAATGCTTTAGTCTGACTACTGAACTATGCGAGAAAAAGCGTGAAGTTAAAAAAAAGTTATTTGAAGAAAAAAAAATTTTTTTTTTAAGTTTCTTACAGTTTTTACGTTTCCTAAATAAATATAACAAACACTTTTATTTATTTTTAACCGATTACCAAGAAAAGAGGAGGTTCTCAATTCGACTTTTTTTTTTAAGTAATAACTTGTTTTTCCTAAAATTTGTTATTTTTTATATGAAATATTGTGATTGAAATAAGTAAGCCTTTTTTTGATAAAGCAATTATTAGAATTTACATTATTTTAGTATTAGCCTAATATTTATTATTTATTTACTTTTTATTATTCACTCCATGCTTTATGTATAAGTGGAAACTTTATTGGCCTATGTTATTTATTTATGTGTTAGTTAGATATATTAAGATCTGTTTGTTTTCTCAATTGTAATAAAAATAAAAATAATATAAAAAAAAATTAAACTTTTTACTGGGTGAACCAGTTTTGATGATTATTTTTTATATGATACTAGCTATCTATAGCTTTTGATGTGGTCCTATTTAAATTTAGTTAAGATTTGACGAGTGGTTTATGAGTAATTCGTAATAATTTTAAATCTTATTTTTTTTATTTGCAGGTAACATATGTTACACCTAGACCTATCAAAGATGCACCTCCAAACCTTCGTCAAATTGACGTGTCTGAGAATATGAAATTTTTTTCTCCAGGTAATTTTAAATATCATAATAATATAAAGTCTAGGTATTTATTACATAAGTTTATAATAATATTGAGTGATTTTTTTACATATGTTTTTAAGTAAAGACTTCCGCTTGCGTCTTGAGGTCATCGTGACGTAGTTTGACAGCATTTGACGATAAGGTGATAAGTAAGTAAGTGTAAGGGCTTCGATTCCCCCTCGTGAATTATCATGTATTGATTATCATATATTTTACTTATTTTTATTTTCCCGCTCGGTTAAACACACGCTAAGCATGAAGCGTCTCGTGGAAAAAGTGGAGAACGGAGAGTCTTTGTTCTGTCTGATTACTCTGCTATATGGGATAATGGGATATAGCTGGAGCTTTATATACATTTATTTATTTTTAAATTTTAAATAAATTATTTTCTCTCTAACGGTTCCTCTTAAGGGGGAAGAAACTTTTGTTAATCCAGCTACAGAATGCAAGAACATGAAAATTCTTGATGCATCGTTAATATGATGGCATATACGAGTATATATATATATATATATATATATATATATATATATATATATATAACCACTCTAAGATTAAATAGATAAGAACAACGTAGAACGTAATGCGTTCAATATATTACGATAACTTTCCATGAAGAAAAATGTCATCATGCCCGTTGCAGTAGGATTTTATGTATGACGGAATATTTCGTCATACCCCATTCTCTGTGAGAAAGCGTGAAGCTGCCCTTTTTTTAACTTCCACACACACACTTTTTGTAATTTTTATTTAATAAATAACTATTTATCACTAATGACTTTTGCCTTGATAATTCAACACAAGTCGTGTTTTTTGTTAAGAAATGTCTGTTCTTTTTTCTATAAAATATATTATTTGGAAAGCAAGAAATATAATATTTCTTGCATATTTCCGTACTATGCGTGAATAGGCTGACAATGACTTCTTTATTCTTTATTGAAATCAAATGTTTTGATACAGTAAAAAGTATTTTACTTTTAAAGGTCCTTAATTTTATAAAATTTTGTGGCGTTGAGTTACGCCACTCAACTCAACTCAATGTCTCAAATTCAGGTGGGAAGTGAAAAACAGAGTGAGTATCTTGACATTAGATTCCTTTTTTTTATACGCTGTGTCCCACATATAGCAGAGTATGCAGATGGAACCAGACAACCTAGTGTTAAGATTCTCCATTCTCTTTCAACATTTTCGTTTCCCACTTTCCGCCATTTCGTGCTGAGTGGAGTAACTTAACGCCGTGTTTTGCTTTTGTTACCAAACCCAGGAAATGAAAATATTAAATATATTCAATATATTCTTTTAATTTTAAAATGTTAATTAATTTAAAATATTAAATATTATTTAATATTTTCATTTCTTCAAGTGGGAATCGAACCCACAACCTGTAGCGTTTATAGTCGCACGTTCTCTCTATCACCTATATTGGAAAAACGTGAAGCCGAAAGAAAGAAATACTTGCTCAATTATAATTACATTTCTTCTTTTTAGAAATATTTAACATAAAATCTATCATGTACAAGGAAATAAACATACAAGATCACAAACTCATGATAGAAGTCATGCAAGGTTTTTGGAAGAAGACAATTGATACGAAAGTCGTACAAAACTTCTTAAGCGATCCAAAGGAAAATTTCGATGTGGTTATCGCTGAATGGTTGTACACTGAATATGGTGCTGGGTATGTATTAAATAATAATATAATACTAAAGAAATAAATATAAAGTGGCTATCAAGATAAAAGAAGATATAATCTGTAAATGCAATGGTTGTGGGTTCGATTCCCACTCAGAGGAATGATAATATTTAAATTATTTTCATTTCTCGGCTTTCGCCATTCGAGTTCGAGTTTCGTCATTCTTTTTTTTTTTTAACTTCACGCTGTATCCCGCGTATAGCAGGGTAGGCAGATGGAACCTGAGAACCTAGTGTTTAAGACACTCCGTTCTCTTTCAACAAATTCGTTTCCCACTTTCCGCCAGATTAAGGCATTTCGTGTTGAGTGCCATTCAACAGGCAATATCTCGAATTAAAGGCAGAAAGTATAAAATAGAATGGTCTGTCACAAGACTCTCTCTGACTGTCCTGGATAAAGCGGATAGCTATGCAGGACTTGCTGAGCTATGGAGGTTTTGCACAGTTTAAAATAAATTAAACTAGTTTTACACAGAATTAATCGCATATATTTTGATGTCCGAAAAATTCATTGAAGAAAAACCCAGTGCTTCGATCACTACAATAATCCGTATTCACAGATAGATTATACCCATGTCAGTCATATTAGAATACCAAAATACACGTGCTTGATTCGGTTGAAATAGTTCCTTTAAATTATTTTCAAATAACTATTTTTGTGCAAACATTACCGATTCACATCACGTAAAAATATTTAATCAGGTCGTATGTATGCACAAGCCTAATATATTATTTGAATTCCTTAGGCTTAGTAGCTTCTGGACCTTTTTTTACTTGTTTAACCGGTATTTATGCGCTATCCTTCAATGAGTTTGTATATAATTAGATAGTAAAATTTTAATTTTGAATATTTCGTATTCATTATGTATTTAAGTAAACGCACGTATTTCGAAGACGGCATTAGTAGGATCATTTCAATTTTGATAAGGTAGAGTGCGAAAACAATGTGGAAAGTGGGGAACGGAATGTCTTAACAGTAGGTTCTCAGGTTTCCCTCTGCCTACCCTGCTATTTGCGGGATACAGTGTGAAGCTAAAAAAAAGGCTTTAAGTTAAACGTTAGAATACATTTTAAAGGGCCCCTTAAGCCCACATTTGGGTCATAAATCCCAAATATTATTCTAAGCTCCTCTATCTGCAAAGCAATGGACAACTATATGGTAAATCCATGGATTGCTAAGGAGATTCTTATCATATTTTTTCTTTCACAGGATAGCATCAGTATTTAACTGTCCTTTGATCTGGTCATCTTCAATGGATCCTCACACTTTTGTGCTATATTTGATGCATGAACATTTGAATACGGCGTACGCTGTCGACCACATGTCTCTGGATTATTCCTTCACGTTTTGGGATAGAGTATATCAATTGTTGACTGTATCTAACGTTATGTATTATAAATGGTAAGTATTTGAATATTTTTTGTACAATCTAAGTTTTACTGTAAAATAAACTTATTTTGATAAATTCTAAGATTTAAACCATAGTTTAAAGTAATTCTTAACAGCATAATTAAAACTTTAACAAAAATTGAAAACCGACTTCAAGTAAATTGTTCTAAATAGTAACACCATTGCGAATTACTCAAAAACTTCACGTCAAATCTGAACTAAAATTAAAAGGGATCATATCAGAAGCACTAGTTATCATTTAAAAAAAACATCATCAAACTCGGTTAAAAGTATATACAACATATTTCCTTCACGTATTATTATTAAATCGCCTGTCGTAGCGCAGAGGCACAAGCGTGCGACTGTAAACGCGACAGGTTGTGGGTTCGATGCCCACTCCAGGAACGTAAAATTTAGTATTTTCATTTCTTGGGTTCGGTAACAAGGCCAAACGCGGCGTTGAATTCCGCCACTCAACAACCAATGCCTCAATTTGGCGGAAAGTGGGGAACGGAAATGTTGAAAGAGAATAGAGTGTCTTAACACTTGGTTCTCTGGTTCCCTCTGCCTACCCCGCTATATGCGGGATACAGCGTGAAGTTAAAAAAAAAATTATTAAAATAATAGACACTAATGTTATGTCAATACATTTGTACAATAACGTTCTTACGTCAAAGAATATGGCAAATTAGTTACGATAATAGGAAATTAATATGTTAATTAGGTATAAATACATACTGTATCCCTACTTGATATTATAAATGTACGTTTATTTATTACGCTTTCACGCCAAAAAAGCTGAACCGATTGTCATGAAACTTTGTACACATATTCTTAGAGGCATTAAAAAGGAGATGGGATACTTTTTATTATACAAAAAATATTAAAGAACATATATATATAGTTATTTTTTATAGTTTTAAAGTGTTAATCACACACTTAGGAAACGAAAAACTTTTTAGAAAAAGTATTTAAAATTTTAAAACCATCAAAAATATGTAAAAAAATATAGCATTCTCTCTTGCCAAACGATTGTTTCTTAGAATTAGTCTTTGGATAGCAGAAATTTGTAAAAATCTCTCGACAGAGATGCTAACAACATAAATAAGTCGTAACAAGTGTATAAGAATTTCGACGCAGCCAGATATAAAACGCATGGCTTAGTGGTCAGAGCGCTTGGACGGACTCCAAGAGGCGCGTATTCGAGTTCCGCTGCGTTCATTTTTTTATACGATTTCTAAAAATAATATATATTTAGGCAGACATGATCGTTTGTCACAAAAATTGAAAATCTAACTACTTCAAAGCCTTCAATTGAACGCATATATACGCACTTTACACTATAGTATGTAATAAGGACTGACACTGACCACGTGAGCGAAGCCGCGGGCAACAACTAGTTATATATAAATACATACTGCATAGAATAGATTAAATGTTTCATTATTGTATTATTACTTTGTATTGAGATAGTACTAATAACTAATAATTATGTAAACTGTATAAGTGTATGGTAAAGTACAATAATTACAGGTATACTTCCTTGCATGTAATAACTGGTTTATTTTGATGGATGTTTGTTGCTATTACAAAAACTACTGAACGTATTTTGATGAAACTTTATAGTGAAATAATTTATAATTTGGAATACATGTTATATTTACTAGTGTCCCCGTTGACGCGTTAATAACGCGTCCTAGCAACGTATGTAGATGTCACTTTATATAAACATGGATGTCAAACCATAATAGTGTGTATAACATTTATTTCATTAATTTTATATTATATATTTTTTATGTATTGTTTTAAAAAGATATTATCATTCTGTACTCCTTCGCTGTATAAACTATAAGTGTGCCAAGTTTCATGCTCCTCCGTCCGCGTAATTTTTGTAAAAAGGGGTCCAAAGTTCTTGCTTCACGTATTAATACATAGATTTTGTTTTAACGTTTAATATTTTTAAGGTCAATTAGCGCTCAAGAAAATATCGACTTCAAGCAATCTTACGCTCCATCCCTTACTAAAAAGGGCCTACCAGTACCAGATTTTGACGACGTCAGATACAATGCCTCCCTCATGCTGGGCAACTCTGACATCACTTCCGGCGACGGGATACCTTTACCTCAAAACTATAAACATATTGGAGGATATCATATAAAGGACAGTGTGGATCCTTTGCCTAAGGTATTTATATAGTAAAAAAACAGCTTCATGCCTTATCCCGCTTAGCATTTTGTTTGGTAGTAGGAGGTTCGTCCTCCGTATCATGTCAAAGACGAACCACCAAATATCTTATGATATGTTCCGGTTCGATGGCATGTAAGCCAGGCTTTCTCCTTTCCCACCCATCCTTTCCCCAAAATGTGGTGGTTCCGATAGCGGACTACTACATTGTCCTCCCCTTCCATCTGTATATCGTAGGTTGGCAACGCATCTACAACATCTCTGGTGTTGTAGATGTTCATGGTCGAAGGTAACCAATTACTATCAGGTGGTTCTTCTGCTCGTTTGCCATCGGTTATTCATAAAAAATATATATAGCAGGGTAGACAGAGAGAACCTAGTGTTAAGACACTCCGTTCGCCGCCTTTCAACCGAATTCGAGATATTGCACGTTAATGGCGGAATTTAACACTTATTTTTATTTTGGTTATTTTTTTATTTCCACTTATCCTGTATATTTAGTATGGTAGAACTTAGGGACTTCCTCTCCGTTCTCTACTTTTATCTGGTTTAGTTACAGTATTGTACCCCACTACCGCTTTTGAATAATGGAAATAATTAAAAATATTTATACTTATTATAAATATTACTTTGACCAGAATTAGAAATCGTAAAAATGTGCTCAGGTTATAAATTTCCCTATTCTAATCGGATTAATGGCCTAAACTTTAGTATTCGAAAATACTCTTTAGAAAACTCAAAGCTTGGAAGCATTTCACATATTTTTTTTACTCGGACAGAAAACATTGAACGGAGAGTTTCGACACTCTCTGACTTCACTTCTTAACGGGATAAAGCAAGTTGCGTTTTTTATAATATATTAATGACGATAACCAAACCAATTGTGTTCAGTCACCTTGCGATGAATTGTGGTTTATGTTTTTATACCAATACATAAAATAGCGTCTAAGGGAAAACTCCTGTCGTGGCGTGCGACTGTAAACGCGACAGGTTGTGGGTTCGATTCCTACTCCAGGAAAATGGAAATTTTTCATTTCCTGGATTTGTTAAGCAGGCAAAGCGCGGCGTTGAGTTCGGCCACTCAACACGCAATGCCTCAATTCGCTGGAAAGTGTGGAATGGAGTCGCACGTTTGTGCCTCTGCGCCACGACAGGCGTTTATTAGGCTTTGTTTAGAGTCGATTTAAATTGTATTTAAGGGCGAGCACACAGAACACTAACATTGCATTATATTTTGATATTTCTCTAAGTGCACTAACTTATTTTTATAATTTTGAAAACTATTAAAACATCCATTTTTCTTATCTTTTACAACTATTATATTAAAGAAACCTGTCATTTTACATATAACAATTTTAATAGATAATTTATTCATTAAACTAGATATGTTATCTTTTTTTCCATATTGCCACTCTTTTTTTCAATGAACTATAAGAAGTATCTAATGATTCTGACATACATTAATATACTATAGTAAAAAAAATGTATTTTTTTGTTTGAAAACTAAATGTTTTGAGGTAATAATGTGTTTAGTATGCATTACATTTTTTTTTAACTTCAAAAAAAGGATCTCAATTCCACCATATTTTTCTATGTGATATTTCTATACATATTATTATTTTATGCGGTAGCATATTTTTTTAATGCGTCAACCAATATTATGGATTCTTTTTTAAGTAATTTTTTGATAGCTAGTACTTCTGTGCCCATTTAAATTTATTTAAAAGCTAACGAGCAATTTTTGAGTTATTTGTAATATATATATTTTTTTAACTTCACGCTGTATCCCGCATATAGCGGGATAGGCAGAAGGAACCTGAGAATCTAATGCTAAGGCACTTCATTCTCTTTATTTTTAGTGCATTACATTTCAAGTAGGTTTTCTTTTCTTGTTAAGATCTTATTTATTTACTTAAAAACTAAATGTTTTGTCGTGACAAGGTATTTAGTATTCATTACTTTAATAGCAGATCATTTTTTTTAATATACAGGCCGTAAATTTTCGAAATGAACATAAATAGGTTTTCGAGGAGGCATTAATGTCAAGATACTCCGTTCTCTAATTTATGTCCGAATTTGAAATATGAAATATAAATTAATTAAATTTGTTTACTTATATTTAAATAATTTTTCTTTAGCTGCGTTGAGTTTTGCCACTCAAAACATGTCTTTAATTCCGCGGCAAGAGAAAACGGAGTGTCTTCACACTATATTCTCTTTGTCTACCTTTCTATACGTAAAAACAAGAAAAAGCAAATAATAAAAACCATTCAATTGCCTAGGATTTGCAACAAATCATGGACAATGCCAAACATGGTGTTATATACTTCAGTATGGGCTCCAACCTAAGGAGTGTCGACATTCCAGATAAAGTTAAGGTTGGCTTGCTAAAAGTGTTTAGCGAATTAAAACAGACCGTCATCTGGAAATTGGAACAAGCTATACCAAATTTACCGAAAAATGTTCATATATCTCCATGGGCACCGCAGCCAAGTATATTAGGTATGTTTTTTTTTTCTATTATTTTTTTTTGTAGGCACGGCGTTTCGGCGTTGAGTTCTGCCACTTGGCACGTAATTCCTTAATGCGGGGGAAAGTGGGGAACGTAAATGTAAAAAGAGAACAGAGTGTCTTAATGCTAGGTTCTCAAGTTCCCTCTGCCTACCCTGCTACTTGCGGGATACAGCGTGAAGGTAAAAAAAATCTCCATTCTCGGCTTTCCGCCCGAATTTTAGTTATTGGAGTATTGAGCTGAGTGCCGAGACTCAACGCCACGCCTTATCTTACCAGATCAAGGAAATGAAAATAAATTAAATATATAATTGTTTATTGTACGGATCTGTCATCCCGCTATATTTTTCTTTCATCCACATCGACGGGGTGGCTGGAAGATATTTCTTATAGAGATAAGTCCACCGTTGCTAATTACTACTCTGTACTCGAGTAGTAATAAGCAACTTGCTTGTATTTTTAAAGTGCAATAAAGAATATTTATTATAATTGGCCTGGAGAGAGAATCGAATCTATATTCATATTTACTGTAAACAAATACTATCCCACTACGCCGTAAAGGTCTTTTATGTCGTCTTACTTTATGTTACTATTTAAATATTAGCATTTTTTGTTTTTAAATATTATTTTTTCCGCATTGCAAGCATACTTTCCGCATACATTTTCGAAATTGACACTGTATTTTTGAAAGTCAATCGAGGTCTTCCCCTTTTTTTTGTTTTTTTTTTTTTTTTTTATCGTGAGGAAATCCGTTACGGATACCTGCCCGATTGGGGACTCGGATAGGTTATGTGGGACTCCGGAACGGCAGACGTCGACCGCATACCCACTAAAACCTCACGGTGCTCCTCCTCGCCGCCAATAGCCGAGGCCACGGGAACACCCCAATCTTCCATTTACCTCGACGGCGGCAGCCTCCAAGGCGCGTCGTGGAGTCAAGGGTGGTGGGCACCCTCGACGGCCTGCTTGAAGTAGCGCGCGGGAGCGACCTGCACGCGGCTATTCGGGCCAGGACACTAGGCGATCAGCTTCCCCAAACTGATCGCCCTCTGACCTATTTAGGGCGGAAGGCGGCGGTCAGGTCTTCCCCTTTGCGTCATATATACTTATTACCTTTCTTTGTTTCATGACTCATCCTCTCGACGTTCCCAAACAATACGAGCACTTTCTTCTTTATTCTTAAAAATATCTATGTATATATATATATATATATATATATATATATATATATATATATTTTTTTTAACTTCACGCTGTATCCCACATATAGCAGGGTAGGCAGAAGAGATCTGAGAACCTAGTGTTAAGACACTCCGTTCTCTTTCAACAAATCCGTTCCCCACTTTCCGTCAGATTGAGGCATTGCGTGCATGAAATGAAAAATTCCATTTCCTGGAGTGGGAATCGAACCCACAACCCGTCGCGTTTACAGTAAAACGTTAGTATCTAAGTTTTATTTAGTAAAATTAAGGAAAAATGTGCTCTAAATCTAATTTTCAATATCTTAACAAAATCGAAATAATTATTATACTTAATTATCGATTTGCAAAAAAAATGTAGGTTATCAACTCGATAACACATATAAAAATATTTTTATATCTGTTACCGCATAACTATTTACTGGGTGAATCAATTTTGATGATTCATTTTTTGTATGACAGCTAGCACTTCTGATGTTGTCCCATTTACATGTAGTACATCTGAAATTTAGTTTTTGAGTTATCCGTAATATTACTTTTTTTACAGCTCATCCAAACTGTGTGTTATTCATCACACACGGTGGTTTACTTTCTGTTCTGGAAACTCTACGAGTGGGAGTACCCATTATTGGAATCCCCTTTTTTGCTGATCAGTTCCTCAATATAAACAGGGTTGTGGCCAAAGGTTTTGGTAAACGTATAGACTTCACTGATAATTCACCAAACGAATTGAGAGTGGCTATAAAAGAAATTCTGGGGGATCCAAGGTATGAAATATTTACTTATTGTATTTATGCTTTATCTTTAGCAGGTTACTCAGAGAGAAAGTAGTGTCAAGACACTCCACTACTTTCCGCCCGAATTTAAGATGGTTCATGATAAGCGACGGAGATCAACGCCGCGCTTTGTATTACCAAAATGAAATGAAAATAATTTAAATATAATGATTATATCTCGATTTAAAGGAATGACTCTTAAGTGGGAATCACACCCACAACAACTGCGGCTACAGTCGGGCTGTCTCATTTCGCCATGATGACCTCTTTACATATGGTGATAAAATGTATAAGAATTTTTTTTTCATATTAACCTTATTGTAACGCAAAGAACGGGCTTAAAGGTGATAAGTGTTGAATAAAAATTCAATCAGCGTTACCTTTATATTTAACATATTGTGAAGACACTGTTCTACGCTTTTCGCCCGAATTCGAGACAATGTACGAGTATGTTGAGTGGCGGAACTCAACGCTGCGTATTATTTAGGAGTTTTTTATATACATATGTATAAATTAGAGCTCGACTTAGAAATCAATTTATTATGTAACATATTTTTTTAATAATTAATAATTTTCATTTTCCCACTGTGGTAATTAGGTAAAGCGCGGCGTTGAGTCCCGCCACTCAGCATACAATGCCTGAATTCGATCGATAGTGGGGAACGGAAATTTATTATTTATTATTTTAAAATAGAATGGAGTGTCTTAACACTAGGTCCTTAGGTTCCATCTGCCTACGCTACTGTGTGCGGGATACAGCGTGAAGCTAAAAAAAATAACCGTGCTATGTGCGGAATACAGCGTGAAGCTAAAAAAAATAACCGTGCTTTGTGCGGGATACAGCGTGACGGTAAAAAAAGAAAAAAGAATTTCTTATTAATAATCAGATAACAATCAAATTCATTTATCTGCAACAGATTTCAACCAGATCAATAATGCAAAACATGCGTTAAGCCTTATCTAGAAATATGCAAATAGTTGCACGTCAGCCTTACGTGATAATATACAATGTATTTGAACAATCTTTATTCATTCAAGGATATTGACCTTTGATATTGACTGTGTTTTTGCGATAAAGTAACTGATAAACATGTTCATACATTTTTTTCTCACCTTCAAGCGTTTTAAGCGACTTTCACCCTGCTTAGCGTAAATTGCCTTATTGTATTTATATTACGCCTCTCGTGACGCAAAGACACAAGCGTGCGACTGTAAACGCGATAGGTTGTGGGTTCGATTCCCACTCCGGGAAATGGAATTTTTCATTTCCTGGGTTTGGTAACAAGGTAAAGCGCGGCGTTGAGTTCCGCCACTCAGCACGCAATGCTTCGATTCTGCGGAAAGTGGGGAACGGAGTGTCTTAACACTAGGTTCCCTCTGCCTGCCTTGCTATATGCGGGATACAGCGTGAAGCTATGTACCGCATATAGCAGGGTAAGTAAAATATAATCATTAACTAGACCAGGTATCGAACTCACAACCAATCATGTATACAGTTAAATGTACCATTGCGTCAAGACGACCTCAACCTTCAATTTATAAAATTAAAAAAAAACAGCTTTTTTTATGTACGATTTTTTAAATAGCTATGCTATTTAGACAGCCTTGTAAATTTCTGAAAGCCGGAAAATATTTAATAAATATATTTGCGAAACACGTAATAAATATATGTAAATAAAAAAGAATAAAACCTAGTCTAGACGGAAGAATATTAGACTGTTATTATTACTAGTGTCCTTGTTGACGCGTTAACAACGCGTTGCTTAGCAACATATATATCACTTTATATAAACATGGATATCAAACAATGGTAGTGTGTGTAACATTTATTTTATTAAGTTAATATAATTTTCTACATTATTTTAAAAAGATATTAGTAGAATTTTAAATGACGTGAATTCACGTCAGCGGTCGCGAATGTTTAAGAAGAATTGGCGAAGAAATATGTTGAACTTATTATATATAAATCACTTCGGCCAATTTGCAAAACGTATTTACATACTGTTTATCATAGTGAGTAGATGTAAACATACCACCGCATATATGTATGAACAAACCTTACGTGCAGTGCATTGATAACGATGTTATTTAATAATATATTTTTATCTACATAGATAATTGTGCATCATAAAATATGCTCAGAGTGTAATAACCTAGTGACAATTCATTTATTGAACCTTTAGTTCTTTTGGCGCTCTAGGAAATAGTCAATGATATGAGTACATTTAATTAGCTAGTCAACATTTTAGTTAATTCCTGTCGTGGCGCAGAGGTACAAGCGTGTCACTGTAAACCGACAGATTGTGGGTTCGATTCCCACACCAGGAAATGTAAAAGTTTAGTGTTTTCATTTCATGGCAAAGCGCGGCGTTGAGTTCCGCCACTCAGCACGCAATGAGTAGTCAAAGTTAATCATATTAACTTGACTATTACAAGAATTCGGTTTTCTTTTGCTGTTAAAACTAATAATAATTAAATTTAAATTATAACTGTAACAGCAAAATCCTATCAAAAACTAGTAACTTTATTTCTACCAGGAAACCTTAGACCCCTCAATTAATAAAATTTCTAAATACCTCTTTGGAACATAATTTTAACTTATTTCCTAAGCTTAGTTAAGTAATATGAAAACATAGATGGTTGACAAACGATACGATACGGTCCGTAGTGATCAGAATAAACATTATAAAAAAATAAACGTGAATTCGATTCCCAGTCCAGGAAATGTAAAAGTTTAGTATTTTCATTTCCTGAGTTTGGTAACAAGGCGCAACAAAAGCGTGGCGTTGGGTTCCGCTACTCAGCACCCAATGCTTCAATTCGGCAAAGTGGGGAACGGAGTGTCTTAACTCAGGTAACCTCTGCCTACCCTGCTATATGCGGGATACAGCGTGAAGTTGAAAAAAAAAACAATTTAGAATTAATAAAATAACCTATTATTAATTTCAGTTACCGACAACGTGCAAAAGATATATCAACCGCTTTCAACGATAGGTTGGTACCTCCTGGAAAGGAATTAGTACATTGGGTAGAACACGTAATCAAGACTAAAGGAGCACCTCATTTGCGTTCAGCCGCTTTACACGTGGCTTGGTACAAGAAAATATATTTAGATTTAATATTCGTTGTTATTTTAGCCATAGTATTAATAATAGCAGTATCGAAATATTTATTAAATTTTTTTAAAGTGAAAATATTGAAAGAGAAAAAGTTGTGATGTATGGTAAAATGACGTTTAATATTTCTTTGAGGAAAGAGTTAGTTAACAAATTTTTATGTTTTTAATATGTTATCTTAATGCCAAGGCGTTAATTCAAGCCAAATATTTTTTTATATAGTATTTTAAACTATTGTATGTAGAAAGTCAACATATTCAAACTATAGTAATATCTAATATTTAGTAATATTTAGTAAAAAATGTGTGTATGTTCTTTTTAGACAATAAAAAAATTATTACTTTATTTTTTTTTACTTCACGCTTTATCCTTCGTAGCAAGAAGCAAGTTACAAACAGTATCCAGTGTCAAGACACTCCGTTATTTTCTTTGCGCTTGCATTAGACATTGCGTGTTGAGTGGCGGAACTCTATGCTTTGTCTTACCACAGCAGGAAAAATGAAAAAAAATGAAAATAAACATTCCCCCGAGTGGGAATCGAACTCACAGTCAATCACTTTTACAGTCATGCTGTCTTCTGTCCGATGTATGTGTCTGTCCGATGGCCTCTATTACATTACTTATTTATTATATTTTTTATATTTATGACTAGTTGTGACGCAGAAGCACAAGCGGGCCACTGTAAACATGACAGATTGTGGGTTCGATTCCCACTCCAGGAAATGTAAAATTAAAAAAATATATAATTATATTTTTTATACTTGATGCCAGTTGTGGCGCAAATGCAGAAGCATGCGACTGTAAACGCGACAGGTTGTGGGTTCAATTTCCACTAGAAGGAATGAAAATATTAAACATTGATTATAAATAATATTTAGTATTTTCACATCCTCGTTCTGGTAACAGGGCAAAGCGCGGCGTTGAACTCCGCCACTCAGCACGTAATGCCTCAATTGAGCAGAGAGTGAAAAACGTGAAAGTGTTCTTAAGAGAATGAATGGTTTTAACACTAGGTTCTCAGGTTCCCTCTGATCTACCCTACTATATACGGGCTACAGCGTGAAGCTAAGATTAAAAATTTTGAAAAGTTTACCTAACCAGTAATTTATTACAGTTAACTAAGATAGTAACTAAGAGAGTAGAACAATGAAATTACCCTAGTCTCTATTTTGAGCATATGTTACTTAAGGTGTTAAATAACAATAAAATATCTTAGTTTAAATGTTATAATGGTACCTTTGAATTAACAAAAATATTTAATTTATATAACTGATGAATAGTTTGTATTCACTTCTAAGGAGTACAAAAGTAAGATAAGGCGCCTTACGTAAATATATAGCAAGAACGAAATTCGATTGTATCATATAAAGCAAAATCTTTCAGGATTTCTTGACATGTACGTGTAGATATAAAAATAAGAAAAGAGATGAACAATCTTTCTAGTTGTCTACCTATTCTATATTAGGTGAAAGATGAGTAATTATGATACAAAAAAAACGAAAATGTATACTTTTTGCGGGTTTTCATGTATAAATTGTGTTTTTGTTATTTAAATACGTTTTTATTTATTTATTCTATATTAAAAAAATCTAAATCAAAATATTCTTTATTCAAATATGCTATTACAAGCGCTTTTGAATCGTCAATTTACAAAAGATGTAGGCGTGTCAGTCCTAACTGAAGCTACCACCGGCTCGGAAGGCAGTTCTGCTGAGAAGAGCCGACAAGAAACTCAACAACTCAACAGAAGAAAACAATTCTTATTCCCATTATCTATTGATATTAAAAAAATCATATATGCAAGATTAAAAATTTCTATATGCAAGAGACCTCCACGCCTTATACAAAAATGTAAAAAAAAATACGCTATAGACATTCCTTGTCAATTTTATAGCTACGTTTATAATTTCAATATACTCGCGTGATTTGTTATCATGACATTTGCAGAAACTTACTCGAGTATTATATTTCACTGATAAATACTCAATTGGACGTACAATCATTTCAATCTATGTTAAATTCGGTTATATACTATAAGCCAGCAAAACTAAATATCGAAATATTGTATTAGCAAAAGTAGTTCCACGTGATGCGCATTTACCTTTAATATATCGCTTATTTAGATTTATAGACCTAATTTAAAAAAATGAGTTTTTGGCATGAGTTTGATTAAAACAAAAATATAATTAAAATATAATTGAAAAAAAAAATCGTTTCAAAAAATGCACAAATCTATATTAATGTTTCGAAAAAAAAACGTATTTTTATTAAATAGGTAACTTTTTTAATTTTAGATATATATATATATATATATATATATATATATATATATCATAGCGATATGGAAGTTGAAGATCTGGAACAACTAAGAAGAAATCATTGTCGTCATATCAGCCGAGCGACTCCCACTGCTGGAGATAGGTCTCCCCCAAGGATTTCCATGACGATCGGTTTTCCGACTCCCAAATCCAGCGGCTTCCGGCAATCTTGACTAGATCATCGGTCCACCTAATAGGGGACCTGGCCACTGAGCATCGCCCAGCTTATGGTTGCCACTCGAGAACCATTCCGATGGCCGTTGGGGCAGAATCATTGTAGTGCAGCTAAACTATAAGAGATAAGGAAGATAAGAAGATAAGGTTACGCCACCTTGGAAAATATAGTTCAAAGTGATGATCATTTTGCCCTTGTCAGTGGGAAATATCTAAATATCTTAAATATATGACGAAGAACCATAATAGTCCATCTACATTCGTCCAATCATAATTTATAATTCATCCAATTTTCGTTGGAAATGGTTGTTGCAAGGGTCACAAAGTGAACGCAAACGAAGTAGTTAACAATAAATATTAGCTTATCCAAAATTTCTGTACATTTTTAATTTTACATAAAAAATATGATTATAAGCAGATACCTATTACACAATAATGAGGCAATTTCACAATATGGTAGTAAATTTGAAATTCACACAGGTGAAAAATAGATTTTATTTACCTGTCCCAGTTAATAAAAATCTAACATTAGGTGTCTCTAAGCAAAAACAACATCTATTTCGTCAGAATCTTTATAAAAAAGTTCATTTCACTCAATTCTCTTATCTTATTTTAGAAATGCAGGAAATTCAAAAGATACAAAAAGTTAAACAAATAAGTATATATTTTATAACAATATAATACAAAAAACTTATATAAAAATATGCCTAAAAGTAACTATTGTAAAATTTAACAATTGTCGTTTATCAATACCAAATTAAGCTTAAAAATTAGTTACCCTTTTAAAAATTACTATAAAATTGGTCTCTCAATTCTTCTTCTTCTTATCTACTTTCGCTTGTTTCTTTCCAAAAATCTTACGGAAAATCATTTTAATACCCTTAACTATTACATATAATATAACAATAATACACGCTAGAAGATCTATATAGTATTTTTGGTAGAATGACATATCTATGGCTGGAGATCTAAGGTGAGGAGCTCCCCTAGTTTTGATCACATGTTCTACCCAGTGGACGACTTCTTTCCCAGGTGGTACTGGCCTGTCGTGGTATATAGTTGACAGTTCTTTTGCTTTTTCTGAGTATCTGTAAAGAATATGATGAGTAAAATATCAAAAATTTGTTTAAATTGGCTGAAAATAATCTTTTACTTTTATATTCTTATGTTATTATATTTTTAATTGACTTTAAAAAAGGATTAGCTTTGCTACAAAAATATTGTAATCACATCGGATCCGAACACATATACAAATTTCAAGTAAATAAAAAATATTGCAATATTTTTCAATCAAATAGAAAAAGATAGAAATTATTAATTCTGAATGTTTTTTTGTACGTGTTACCGCACCGGTCAACTAATTTTGATGGATTTTTTTAATGATAGCTAGTGCGTCTAAAGTGGTCCCATATACATTTAATTAATATCGGACGAGTAGTTTCTTAGTCATTTATAATAATTTTATTTTAAGTACATTTTCTTTGAAGTCAGTTTTCTTTTTTTGTTAAAATTCTTTTTATAATAAGAGCGAACATCCATACATCCAGCATAATAGGCAATGTTTTTACTTCTACTCAAATACGTTTCTGCTGTATCAAATGTAAGAATATAGAAAAACATAATATTGCATTTTATCTAACCAGACCAAGGAAAATTCAAATATTATACAACATATTGAAAACTTGTTTTAAAAACGAGTAATCATATAAACAAAATAATTTAAAAAGAAACAATAATTAAGAAACACATAAAAAATAATATCGAATTGCAGGAGGCTATCAATTCGATATTATTTTTTAAAGTCGATCAAAAGTGAATACATTTAAAATTATCATCATCAGACATCAGGTTTACTACTAAAATATTGTAGTCAAAGGATCCGGACACATGTGTAAATTTTCAAGCAAATGAAAAAGCGATGAAATATTTCTTTAACGGTTTCAAAAAAGGAAAAGGTTTTCAATTCAACTGTAAATTTTGTTGTTAACGCATAACTTTTTTCTGCGTGAACTAATTTTAATTATTCTCTTTTTATACAACGAACCGTAATAGAAGAACCACAACAGAAAAACCACATATACTAACACTATATAGTGCTTAGTCAGAAGCACTATATAGTGCTTCTGATTTGGTCCCATTTAAATGTAAATAAGATCCGAGGTATTCCTCGGAAACGAACGACGAAAACTATTGTTTTCGAGTTATTCGTAATAATTTTATTTTTAGAACATTTTAATTGAAGTCGATTTTCATTTTCAGTTAAAATCTTAATTATTACATATATTAATAGTTAATAAAAACATATTAACAACACAAACTTACTTAGGATCTCTAAACATTTCTTCAATAGCCAACTTTATATCATCAGCCATTGTGTAAGAAAGGTCCACTCTCTTCGCAAATCCCTTGCTAACTGCTCTATCAGCATTACCGAACTGATCAGCAAATACTGGTATTACCACTGTTGGCTTGCCAAAGTGTATTGTTTCAATGGTGGATAGGAGACCACCATGGGTTATAAATAGACGGCAGTTTGGATGGGCTGTAAAAAGAAGTTTAGAATTGTGAAAATGTTTTAGATATAAATTCATAAATTATTGCAGTATTGAATAAAAATATCTGAATTTATATTTTAAATGTATTGATTTTTTGTAGTTTTACGCTTCTTATAAGGTCGGCGGAAAGTAGGGAACGGAATTGTTGAAAGAGAACGAAGTGACTTGACATTAGGTCTCTCAGGTTCCATCTGCCTACCCTGCTATATGCGGGATACAGCGT
>JAKGSA010001103.1:0-30585 GCA_033558755.1 Philaethria dido | reverse complement strand
TAGTTTTGATCACATGTTCTACCCAGTGGACGACTTCTTTCCCAGGTGGTACTGGCCTGTCGTGGTATATAGTTGACAGTTCTTTTGCTTTTTCTGAGTATCTGTAAAGAATATGATGAGTAAAATATCAAAAATTTGTTTAAATTGGCTGAAAATAATCTTTTACTTTTATATTCTTATGTTATTATATTTTTAATTGACTTTAAAAAAGGATTAGCTTTGCTACAAAAATATTGTAATCACATCGGATCCGAACACATATACAAATTTCAAGTAAATAAAAAATATTGCAATATTTTTCAATCAAATAGAAAAAGATAGAAATTATTAATTCTGAATGTTTTTTTGTACGTGTTACCGCACCGGTCAACTAATTTTGATGGATTTTTTTAATGATAGCTAGTGCGTCTAAAGTGGTCCCATATACATTTAATTAATATCGGACGAGTAGTTTCTTAGTCATTTATAATAATTTTATTTTAAGTACATTTTCTTTGAAGTCAGTTTTCTTTTTTTGTTAAAATTCTTTTTATAATAAGAGCGAACATCCATACATCCAGCATAATAGGCAATGTTTTTACTTCTACTCAAATACGTTTCTGCTGTATCAAATGTAAGAATATAGAAAAACATAATATTGCATTTTATCTAACCAGACCAAGGAAAATTCAAATATTATACAACATATTGAAAACTTGTTTTAAAAACGAGTAATCATATAAACAAAATAATTTAAAAAGAAACAATAATTAAGAAACATATAAAAAATAATATCGAATTGATAGCCTCCTGCAATTCGATATTATTTTTTAAAGTCGATCAAAAGTGAATACATTTAAAATTATCATCGTCAGACATCAGGTTTACTACTAAAATATTGTAGTCAAAGGATCCGGACACATGTGTAAATTTTCAAGCAAATGAAAAAGCGATGAAATATTTCTTTAACGGTTTCAAAAAAGGAAAAGGTTTTCAATTCAACTGTAAATTTTGTTGTTAACGCAGAAAAAAGTTATGCGTGAACTAATTTTAATTATTCTCTTTTTATACAACGAACCGTAATAGAAGAACCACAACAGAAAAACCACATATACTAACACTATATAGTGCTTAGTCAGAAGCACTATATAGTGCTTCTGATTTGGTCCCATTTAAATGTAAATAAGATCCGAGGAATAGTTTTTGAGTTATTCGTAATAATTTTATTTTTAGAACATTTTAATTGAAGTCGATTTTCATTTTCAGTTAAAATCTTAATTATTACATATATTAATAGTTAATAAAAACATATTAACAACACAAACTTACTTAGGATCTCTAAACATTTCTTCAATAGCCAACTTTATATCATCAGCCATTGTGTAAGAAAGGTCCACTCTCTTCGCAAATCCCTTGCTAACTGCTCTATCAGCATTACCGAACTGATCAGCAAATACTGGTATTACCACTGTTGGCTTGCCAAAGTGTATTGTTTCAATGGTGGATAGGAGACCACCATGGGTTATGAATAGACGGCAGTTTGGATGGGCTGTAAAAAGAAGTTTAGAATTGTGAAAATGTTTTAGATATAAATTTATAAATTATTGCAGTATTGAATAAAAATATCTGAATTTATATTTTAAATGTATTGAATTTTTGTAGTTTTACGCTTCTTATAAGGTCGGCGGAAAGTAGGGAACGGAATTGTTGAAAGAGAACGAAGTGACTTGACATTAGGTCTCTCAGGTTCCATCTGCCTACCCTGCTATATGCGGGATACAGCGTGAAGGTAAAAAAAATAAGGTTAGGTTAGTCAGAGAGAACCTAACTGACACTCTGTACTTCACTTTCCACCCAAAATCTTGACATTGTGTGTTGAAAAGTGATATTCAACGTCGTGCTATACCTTATCAAAGCAGAGAAATGAAAATAATTGAAATTTTCAATCCTTAAATATTTCCGTACCCATCATTTAATAAACTTGTGTTTCTTGCTCTCCGATAATGATATGAATAAAATATAGATATTTTCAAAGTAGAAGCTACAGTATAAACTTCGTTAAATATTTCACAGTCATCATTTCAACAGGTATTTAATAATATCAGTATAACAGATATAGAATTATATTGATACAGTTATGTAAAAAACGAAATAAAAGATCAAACAAAAAAAAACCAACTGCATATTCAGAATTAACGGCAGAAATATAATATTTGAAAAAAAAATTTTTTAATTTAGTACTATATTATAACAAACTCAAAAACTATACCAACCTAAAATACTTTGTTGAGGCGCCCATTGCAATATATGTACGTTACTTGGCCTATTTGGTAGGTCATCTTCAAATTTCCACAATATCGTTTGTTTCAGGCTACCGAACATTTTTAAAAGGCTTTGCTTTAATTCATCTGGTAACATTTTGCTTTTCAAATTGGATCCCATACTGAAGTATATTACTCCATGTTTCGCGTTGTCCATTAGTTTTTGTAGTTCCTGTTGAAAATGTTTAAATTTATGAAAATTTTGTGAAATTCGTAATATTTAAGATATTTTTTTTTATTGTCAAGACGCTCTGTTCTCAATTCAAATTCAAATTCAACAATTCCGTTCCCTACTTTCCTCCAAATTGAGGCGTTGCGTGCTGAATGGTGGAACTCAACGCCACGCTTTGTCCTGTTACTAAACCCAAGAAATGAAAATAATAAATTTTATATTTCCTGAAGTGGGAATCGAACCCACAACCTGTTGCGTTTACAATCGCACGTATGTGCCTCTTGACCACGACAGGCGAGAGTTTATTAAATATATGATAAATAGTTAAATAAAAACACTTTACCGCAGACAAAGGCTTAACATGTGTACTTATTTGATATCCTCCCACTGATTTATAACTTGGAGGCAATCGAGTGGCTTTGCCTATGGAAATATGGGAGTTTCCTAAGACGAGAGACGCGTTGAACCGGAGCTCGTTGAATGTTGGCACTGGGTTACCTCGCTTACGTATTAAGGGAACTATATATTTGTTGTAATCTTGCTCTTCTATACCTGATATGTAGCTGGAAATTAAAAAAATATTGTAAATTATGCGGCGTTGAGTTCCGCCACTCAATACGCAATGCCTCAATTTGGCGGAAAGTGGGGAACGGAAATGTTGAAAGAGAATGGAGTGTCTTAACACTAGATACTCTGGTTCCATCTGCCTACCCCGTTATAATGGTAATACAGCGTGAAGTTAAAAAAAAAATTATATATCTTTTTTTAATAGATTCAAGAAATGGATGTTCTCAATTCGACTGTTACTTTTAAATATGGTGATATTGATGATCCTTTTTTTATATGATAGCTTGTGCTTCTGAAGTGGTGACATTTAAATTTAATTACGATCTGACGAATAAGTTTTTGAGTTATTCGTAACAAAATTACTTTTTAGTGTGTTTTATTTCAAGTTGGTATTCTTTTGTGTTGAAGTTTTAATTATTATCAAACTAAGCTTAGACACTATTTAAACTCTTTGGCCTACGTGGTGCTGTGATAATGTTTTATTGTATAGGCGATGGTTATCGGTTTGATTCCCATTCGAAATTGATGATCATAATTTTTTTTTTTTCATTCACTAATTCCTTTTTGGTAAGACAAAGGGCGGTGTTGAGTTCCGCCACTCAACAAACAGTGACTTGATCATACATCTTGATTTCAAGCGAAAAGTGGACAACGGAGTGTCTTGAAATTACATTTTCTCCGTTAACTCTGCTAGGTATATACGGGTAATGCGCGAAACTAACATAATTTACATACATACATAGCTTCACGCTGTATCCCGCTTATAGCAGGGTAGACAGAGGGAACCTAGTGTTAAGACACTCCGTTCCCCACTTTCCGCCGAATTGAGGCATTGCGCGTTGAGTGGCGGAACTAACCGCCGCGCTTTGCCTTGTTACCAAACCCAGGAAACGAAAAATTCCATTTCCTGAAGTGGGAATCGAACCCACAACCTGTCGCGCTTACAGCCTTACGATTGTGCCTCTGCGCCACGACAGGCGTAATTTACCTATTTATTTAATAAAATATATATATATATATATATATATATATATATATATATCATAGATATATTATTACACAAAAATTTGCACATTGCCTGTACCTAATTTATGCTTTACGTAATAATTAAATGTGTTTCGCATACCGATAATGAACCTTGATACTCCTTTATCTACCTTCCGTCTATTTTGTAGTCATTGCATGCTGAGAGCTTTAAAACAATGCCGTGTTCAGTCTAACCAAATGAAGCGTCTAAACGAATACACATAATAACTATATGTAAATACGTGAAGCAAGTGTTGTATCACTTTTTACGAAAACTACGCGGACGGAGGAGCATGAAACTTGGCACACTTATAGTTTATATAGAAATAATGCATAAAAAGTATAAAATAAATGTTACCAAGCGTTTGACATCCATGTTTATATAAAGTGAGGTATACATTGCTGAAGACAACGCGTTGTTAACGCGTCAACAGGGACACTAGTATTGGTAAAAACATCTGTCAATATATCGCACTTTTAAAATTATAGTGACCTTTTTTAAAATAAAAATTTTTGGGAAACGTCAATGTATATTTAAGTTTTTTGAAAAGAAATGATTTGTTTTAATTACGTTTTAATTTATATTCTTGTTTTAACCAAAGTAGATATAGATCGTTGTCTTAAGTCGTTTCGTGGCAAAAAATGAAAACCATGTTTTTTTTTGTGAACGCCTGTCGTGGCGCAGAGGCACAAGTGTGCGACTGTAAAGCGACAGGTTGTGGGTTCAATTCCCACTCCAGGTAATGAAGTACTTTCTTTTTCTGGGTTTGGTAACAAGGCAAATCGCAGCGTTGAGTTCCGCCACTCAGCACACAATGCGTCATTTCGGCGGAAAGTGGGGAACGAAGTGTCTTAACACTAGGTTCCCTCTGCCTACCCTGCTATATGCGGGATACCGCGTGAAGCTATGTAATGTAACTTTATGTATTGTTCACACCCCCAGCCCCCTTTCCCTTCCTTTATTTCCTATGCCTTAAGGTTGCCTGGAAGAGATCGCTGTTATAGCGATAAGGTCGCCTTTTGTACAATTTAATTGATTTTGTTTCATGTTTCCCTTTTTTTTTGTAATTAATATGGGTGTACAACAACGGATATTATTATTATTATTATTATATAATACTTACAAATATCGCACCGCAATGCCTCCTATTTGATAAGCCAATTCTTGTAATCGTTGCAGGAAGTTCAATGGTGGATGATTGACTGATATCGCGTCCGTGTTGTATGAGGGGTTTGGTAACTCATCGATCAGGTTTAGTATTGACCAATGAGGTTCCACTGATGATAGCCAAATAAATGGACACCGGTATATTGCTGCTATACTGTAAATTATAATTATTTTAAGTTAGTTGCTTGTTAACTCTCAGCCCGCAGTGCCTCAATTCGGTGGAAAGTGGGGAAGGGAGTATCACTAGGTTCTCTGTTTCCCTCTGCCTACCCAGCTATGTGCGGGATACAATGTGAAGCTAAAAAAAAGTTACTTATTATTATGATATGGGACAGCGTTTGGTAAATATGGTTGTAGGTTTAATTTACTCGCTCTCATTAGACAGAATGCAGCGTTGAGTTCCGTAAATCAACACACAATATCTCAATTTCGAGCGGGAGGTGGAGAACAGCGTGTCATGACCATCACAATCTTTGACAATTTTTTGCCTACATTGCTATTCGCAGGGTAGACAGAGTACATAAAATACGTGAAGCTGCTATATGTAGATTACTAGAATCTGTAAAAATTGTGGCCTTTGTATAAACTAAAGTACTAAACTAATTGTTATTTAGATCCGTTCTGTATTTTTTGAAAGAGTTACAAACATCAATTCATCCTCACATACTTTAGCATTTACAATATTTGTAAGGTTACCAGATTTATTTCTACTTTCCATCTGCCAACTTAGTAACTTTAGATATTCCAAACCTAGAAAAAGAGAAAATGCTTGGCTATTCACTTACAACATATTATAGACCTCTACTTTTTTATGATAAATACAAGAAAATCCTTACTTATATTATAAATGCGAAAGTAACTCTGTCTGTATGTCTGTTACGCTTTCACGCCTAAGCCAATGAACCGATTTTGATGAAATTCGGTATGAAGTTAGAACTGAACTTGGGAAAGGACAGAGGATATTTTTTATCGCAAAAATTTTTTTATAAAAAAAAATATTTTTATTTTTTATAATTTTCTTTGACACATAGTCTAGACCTTGGGAAAGACTATAGGCTACTCCTTACACGTCGCACGATATAACCGAATTCCACGCGGGCGAAGCCGCGGGCGGAAAGCTAGTTATTAATAAAACGATCAGTTGTCCATACAACAACATACAAATATTAACTGTATATGACGGAACTAAAGATTTCTTCAATGTTCAAATAGACCTTGTAAATATCATTATTGTGTTCAGTCAAGTATGTGCTAAGTGCGTCATATTGGCTTATTACATTACACTATACTATTGTGAAATTTAACTTCATGCATTGTGTTGGTAGAAATAGTCAAAATTAGTAGATTTCAAGTATTTTGATAGTTTTAAAGTGTCAATTACACAACGAAAAACATATTTAGAAAACCTATAAAGGTTTGAACGCAGCGGGGCTCGAACCCGCTGCCTATTGGAAACCGTCCAAGCGCTCTGACCGCTAAGCTATGCGTTATCCGGCTGCGTCGAAATTCTTATACACTTGTTACAACTTATTTATATTGTTAGCATCTCTATAGAGAGATTTTTACAAATTTCTGCTACCCAAAGACTATAGTATTTAAATTTAAAAAAATAAAATATTTCTTTGAATGAGTCTTACATTTACAAAGATTTAAAATATCAAATATTTTTTTTTAACTTCACGCATTATCCCGCATATGCGGGATAGGCAGGGTAGGCAGAGGGAACCTGAGAACCTAGTGTTAAGACACTTCGTTCTCTTGCAACAATTCTGTTCCTCACTTTCCGCCGAATTGAGGCATTGCGTGCTGAGTGGCGGAAATCAACGCCGCACTTTGCCTTGTTACCAAACCCAGGAAATGAAAAGATTAACATTTCCTGGAGTGGGAATCGAACCCACAACCTGTCGCATCAAAAACAGTCGCACGCTTGTGCCTCTGCGCCACGACAGGCATTAATATTAAATAATAATAATAAGCCTAATAAAATTTTTAACGATAAATAACACTTATATTGTACCGGAACTCGTCTGTCTTTGCTATGTTACCAAATAACTGGTTACAATTGGTTAGAGATAATTATAATATACATAGATATACCAAGATTACTATGATGATTAAATGTGATGTAATTACTTTTTTATCTAATTTACTAGTAATTTGAATATTTTTTATATTCCATTTTTTATAACGCCTGTAATGGCACAGAGGCACAACCGTGCGACTACAAATGCGACAGATTATGGTTTCGATTCCCACTCCAGGAAATGGAATTTTTCATTTCCTGGGTTTGGTAACAAGACAAAGCGCGGTGTTGAGTTCCGCCACTCAGTACGCAATGCCTCAATTCGGCGAAAAGTGGGGAACAGAGTGTCTTAATACTAGGTTCCCTCTGCCTACCCTGCTATATGCGGGATACAGCGTGAAGCTATGCAGTATTAGTCTATATATGTAAAACGCTTGTATTACTGAGCGACTGACAAAAAACTTCCAGGTGAAACTACTGGCTATAGAAGGCTAAAATCATTTTTAATTGGTATAAAGACTTTTTATGGAGGGCTGGGGGCCACTAAGAGAGAATTTCCCCAAAATTCCTTGGAAAACGGGATTTTAGGATTTATGGTCCCCGCAAAAGAACTCGCATGATACAACTACTATTATTTAATTTTGTATAACAAAGTACCTTCGGTTAATACAATTAAGTGTACCGTGCACTTAAAGTCATATTTTACCGCCTTTACCACTTGAAGATACTCTCAATTATGTTATTATATAGATACGTATCTATCTACTAGCAGTGTTAATGACTTTTTTTTAGCTTCACGCTCCTCCCCGCACATAGTAGGGGAGGCAGAGGGAACCTAAGAACCTAGTGTTAAGACACTTCGTTCCCCACTTTCCACCGAATTGAGGCAAGTCCACGACTTCATTCATGTGAATATATATTTTTTTAAAAAATCTTTCAATCTGAAGCTTATGTCGCATCTCCTAGATAAGAGGACGAAGTGTGTTGACTAGGTTCTCTGATATGTATGTATGTATATATTTATTTATGTGTTTTTATATATTTTAACTAGATTAGATGTTTGTCTTAATTGATTATTGTACGGACTGTCATCCTGTTATATTTTTTCTTTCATCCCTATTTAAAGGTTGGCTGGAAGATATCTCTTATAGAGATAAGTCCACCGTTGCTAATTACTACTCTGTACTATTAACTTGTTTGTAATTTTAAAGTGCAATAAAGAATATATTATTATTGTAATAAAATAATTTGGCGGAAAGTGGGGAACGGAAATGTTGAAAGAGGATGGAGTGTCTTAACACTAGGTTCTCTGGTTCCCTCTGCCTACCCCGCTATGTGCGGGTTACAGCATGAAGTTAAAAAAGAAAAAAATAATAATAATAATAATTTATGACTAAAATAGTAAATTAAATATCACATGGTGATACATCGATATTAAAATATATAGCATCATAACGGTAATTTTATAATCGAATTAAAAAATGTTCTAATTGATAATACACATTCTTATTTTATGGTCTGGTTAAGTACCTTTACCTAATTACCTTTATCTAAAGTCGTTGCTAATAACTATATTACTGAGAAATATAAAAAAATATCATAAAAAAAGATATCAGTTGCGAGCGGTCGACAAATTTTAAGGGAATCTGATTTTCAATTTTTTCTACGAAAAATACCAGGATAAAAAGTATCTTCTACGTATCTCTAGAAACTAAGCTATTATCACAAAAAATATTGATAATCAGTAGTTTATGTGTGATTGACGGACAAACTAACAGACAAACAAAAAATCTACTGAAGTTTTTATTGTTGTAAATGTTTAAAGTAGAGAATTAACTTTTTTAAAATATTGTTCGGTGCACTTGGTATAATAAGACACGGAAAATTAAAAAAGAAATTGAGATATAGTAATTTTTCCCAGAATGGGAATCGAATATTCAACAATATACAGGTTCGCTATAATAGTGTATAGCAATGACCGTTTCGATTTCACACTCAAAACAAAATCAAAGTTGGTATTACTGCTTAAGGAGTTACAACTTCTTGTCTAATCCGTTGAAGAACTTCAATCTAGAACCAGATTATGCCTCTGACTACCCCGCTAGGGGTAAAGCGTGAAGTTAGGTGGGCAGGTCGTGTATAAATTTTTATTTTATTTTTTTATGGAAAGAACTAGGCAAAGGAGCGTTCGGTTCCCCTGATGGTAAGTGATCACTACCGCCCACAGCCCCAGAGGCGCTGCAGGCGTTTAATATGGAGATTGCCGCACTCTTTAAAGTACACTTACACATACATAGCTTCACGCTGTATCCCTCATATAGCAGGGTAGGCAGAGGGAACCTAGTGTTAAGACACTTCGTTCCCCACCTTCCGCCGAATTGAGGCATTGCGTGCTGAGTGGAATTCAATGCAGCGCTTTGCCTTGTTACCAAACCCAGGAAATGAAAATTCCATTTCCTGGAGAGGCAATCGAACCCACAACCTGTCGCATTTAGAGTCGCACACTTGTGCCTCTGCGCCACGACAGGCGTATCATATATCATGGGTACTCTTTAAAGTACCCATGTATTATTGATATGGAAACACTGTCGCAGGTAGGCTATTACACAATTAAGTGACGAGCCACTGAAGAAAGTTCCTACGAAACCGCACAGTACTAGAGTGCCGTCCATATCCATGTGGTATAACTGACGTTGACGATGTGGTATTGACGTTTGTAACGTACTGTAAATTTATTGTTTTTTTTACCTGGAGTAAATATCGATAAACATCCACTCAGCGATCACAAGGTCGAAATTTTCATTTGGATTCGCTAATATTTTATGGACCTCCTCGTTCTCGAACGTTTTACCGGATATAGCAGTCATTTTTCCTATGAAGCTTGTCAAGCTTTGAACATCAACTTCTTTGTTTATTACATTTGTTAAGTTTAAAACTGAATCTGAAAACAATAATATATATTAATTCATATATTTCAAAATAATTAATATTTTAACAAAGAAAAATGTATGAAGAGGTTAATGACTGTAGCGTTTGGCGCTCCGTTCTTTCTGACTAACCCGCTAGGGACAAAGCGTGAAGTTAAGTAAGTTAATAAAAAAATAAAACCGACTACAAGTAAAATGCTCTTAAAGTAATATTATTACGAATTACTCAGAAACTGTTCGTCATATCATAACTATATTTAAATGGAACCACATCAGAAACACTAGCTATCGCATAATAAAAGAATCATCAAAATTGGTTACACATTAAAAAGCACTAAAATAAAAACATACAGACGAATTGATAACCTCCTTTTTGAAATCGTTTAATAAATATTAAAATAACTGGTAGTTTATTTTATGTTTAATATTATATGTATATGCATATTTATAGAGAATAAAAAACCCGACTGAACCAATTCTTCAAATTTAGGAAGCAAATACAAATAAAGTAAGCTAGAAAAGCTAGTTATGTGTTATATATTTGAAATGTGCCAATTAAATCCTTTCATTTGACACCCTACACGGTGATTTTTTTATTTTTATTCATGACGTAATTGCCTCTAAAGGGTGCCATATTGAATTAAGAGTCACGTCACATATCTAAGAACACTTGGACTAGCAATACTTATCTAACGTCACATTAATTATGTAATTCGGTCCAGGGGTTTGGAAGATATGAGGTAATAAAGAATATTACAAACATACATGATTCGAAACATAACCATACTCTGACAGTCCGTAATAATAAATACTAGTGTCCTCGTAAATGCGTTATTAACGCATTGCGTAGTGACGTTTATGTCATTTTATATAAACATGGATGTCAAATCATGGTAGTGTGTGTGGTAATTATTTTATTAATTTAATATATTTTAATGCATTATTTTTAGAAAATATAATCATTCTGCACTATATAAACTTCCTATATAAACTATATATGCCTTCGCTATATAAACTATAAGTATGCCAAGTTTCATGCTCCTCCGTCCGCGTAATTTTCGTAAAAAGGGATCCAAAGTTTTTCCTTCACGTATTTATATATAGATGTACTAGAAAACATCATAGTCATTGTTTATACAATAATAATGAACTTGGTTAATTATAAAAAAATAATTATATATCTAGACATAATAATTTTAAATTATATGTTTTTTATACCTAAATCTGATTGCTAAAGACACGTGATCCTCTTTAACCGACTTCTAGAAAAGGAGGAGGTTCTCAATTCGATTGTATTTTTTTACCTTCACGCTATATCCCGCATATAGCAGGGTAGGCAGAGGGAACCTGAGGACCTATTTAAGACACTCCGTTCCCCATTTTCCGAATTGAGGCATTGCGTGTTGAGTGGCGGAACTCAACGCCTCGCTTTGCCTTATTACCTAACCCAGGAAACAAAAATACTAAACTTTTGCATTTCCTGGAGTGGGAATCGAAACCACAAACTGTCGCATTTACAGTCGCACGCTTATGCCTGTGCGCCATGACAGGCGTTACTGGTTTATGCCAACCAATTTTTATGGTTCCCTTTTTATATGTTAGCTAGTAAGTACTTCTGATGCGGTCTCATTTAAATTTAAATAAGATCTGACTAGTTGTTTTTGAGTTATTCGTAATAGTTGCACTTTATAGTGCATTTTTTTGAAGTTGAAATACTTTTTTGTTAAAATCTTAATAGCTTTGTATTACTTAAACTATGTCTAGGATTAAGATATAGTTATCTAAATGTATGTAATTCCTAGAAGAGTTTAAAATATGTAGTTGTTGTTAACCTTCTCCATTGTAACTTAATTAATATTACAATTGGTTAACATTTTACAACATTTATATACATGGGAGCGTTGGTATTTCTGAGAAAAATTTAGGGGTCCATCGGACCATAAAGAGCTTGGGATGTAAAAAGCATAGGAGCTATAGTAATTATAAGTTACAACCCATAAGTTACAGTTTCACGCTTCCCCCACATAACAAGGTAGCTAAAGAGAACCTAGTGTCAAGACACTCCATTTTCCATTTCCTGCCCGAAACTAAGACATTACGTGCTATTGAAACGAAGGAAAGAAACCCAAAGGAAATCGAACCCACAACCAAACATCGTAACTAAAAGTTACAAACCTGGTAATATTTCCTTATTAGCACTAACGTCAATCTCCTTGACACCAGCCGGTGGTTTCTCGTGAGGAAACGCAGTTATGTATGTTATCTGCAAGATAATTATTATAATAAAAATTAACAGAATTTAAAATTGAAAAGCTAACACAATTTTTTGTCTATTGATATATATATATTTTGTAAACTTTTACATTCATACAAAATACAAAAGAAAAAAAGTTATATTGGATATCATAAAAACAGACGTATTTCTATGATTATGATTAAATTATTGAATTTATTATGGTTTTGTTTTTTACTATTTCAGAATTAAATTGAACAAAATGAAGTTCCCTATAGGCTTCTTCAAATATTTCCTGATTTGTAAAGAAAAAGCTGGTGAGATTACTTTTTACGATTATTGCCTTAAAGTTGTCTTCCTCTCTAATCAAATAAGCCAAAAATTAAAACCCAGAGAGAAGATCACCCTTCATTCAAACTGCACTAACGCATCTTATATCGATTGGTAAACTTAACGCAGCGCTTTGTCTAATATAACTAAAAAGAAATGTAAATATATTAAATAATAAAACATACAAGCTAGGTTAAAATTTGAGGTCAAAATTATCGTTTCAACTAGATGACGATGAAGTCAATCTATTTGTCAATTTTCAATGTCATCTTAAAATTCTTTTAAAATTCAATAAATTTTGAAATTTATTTCAAATTTCATTTCATTTTGAAATAAAATTCAAATTTCAATTAGTTTTGAAATTAAATTCAAATTTCAATTAGTTTTGAAATGAATTTCAAATTTCAATTCATTTCAAAATTAAATTCAAATTTAAATTAGTTTTGAATTAATTTTAAATTTTAATTAAATATATCTTACCTGGTGACCGGCCTTCGATAAATGGTTGACTACACCATCGCCAAGAATTGAGTGACTTTTGCCAGGGAAAGGACTGACAAATAGTATTTTGTATGCTTCAGCATAATATGATCCTATGAGGACCGATAACAGGAGATAGTTCTTCATTCTTTAAAATAAATCTGTAACAAGTTATTTATTATTTTAGATTTTCTTTTTGAATAGAAAAAATATAAAACGTATGATAGGAAAATTACAGTATATGTACAGTACTGTACTGTTCCGAAATTTGTTTAAATTAATAAATCACTCAGTGTTTGCGTTTTGCGATTTTTCTAAACTTAATTGAAATTTCAGAAGGGTGCCTTATTTTTAGCATAAAATTGATCTATTTAATAAAAAATGTCAATGAAAGATCGCCATAGAATCACAAACAAATGATAAATCTTTTCTCAAATAGTCATTTCAAGTACTATCGAATCGTCAATTAACTGTCAGTATTGTCAGTTCTACCGGAAGCTATCACCGGCTTAGTACGCAGTTCTGGATTCATAGAAATTTCATACAGAATTTTTAAATTTAATCAAAAATTACAAAAATTGTAGGTCAACGCCATACAATCTTAATGTATATAATAATTTAATGTTTTAATGTATATAAATATGGTAAGAGATAACAACAACTCCAAGTCTTCATAAACCGATGCCTGCGGCAAACCCTGAAGATCTTCTGGCCGGACACTATCGCTAATATCCTTTGGAGGGAGTGCCACGAAGATCCGGTCGATTTGCTGATCCGACGTCGCAAATGGAGCTGGATCGGTCACACTTCGCGTAGGGATTCGGATCACATACCAAGGCAAGCTTTGGACTGGAATCCCCAGGGTAGACGAAAGCGTGGCCGTCCAAAGCAAACCTGGCGGCGCTCGATTGTTGCAGAAGCCAAGAGCATCGGGCTAACCTGGAGTGAAGTTAAGCGGAAAGCGCAAGACAGACAAGAATGGCGTGACTTTGTATCTACCCTCTGCCCGGCTGTGAGGACTTAGGACTACAAGAGAGAGAGAAATATGGTAAAACAAAGCACAGATTTAAACTCCGCCGCTTAACACGCAATATTTCAAATTCTGTCACAAAGCGAAAAACAGTGTCTTAATATTATGTTCTCTCTAAATTTTCATACTAACCCACAATATTAATAACAAAAATGAACACTCACTACTTGCTATATATTTCACGTACACCAACTGACTAAAGTACATGAATCTCATACGTTCTATATTAGAAAATTTTTATCTACACGATAAGATAATAGTTTCATATAATTATAATATTTACTATCTGAAGTACTTACGACTTTGCTTATCATATTATCACCTTAGAAATCAATGAAAATCAGTAGTTTTTATTAAATTAGTCGTAATTTAAATATATAGATGCCATCATCTGTCCATTTCAGCGCCAGTCGTGGCGCAGAGGCACAAGCGTGCGATTGTAAATGCGATAGGATGTTGGTTCGATTCCCACTCCAGGAAATGAAAATATTAAATAATATTTAGTATTTTCATTTTCTGGATCTGGTAACAAGGCAAAGCGAGGCGTTGAGTTCCGCCACTCAGTACGCAAAAACCTTTTTTTAGGTTTTATACTGCTAAACACGATTTGTTGTGGGTTCGCTTCCCGCTTGGAAAAACGTTTACATTCGCCATTCAACGCTCACTGTCTTGATTCGGGGCGTAATGTGGGGAAAATTAAATTCTCTGCACCTATTCTGCTTTGCGTTAAGCAGAAAGAAAAATTCAAGTAATAACAGTAAGACGCACTCTTACATCTAAAGCCTGCAAAATAATTTCCTTACTTAGGTAGGATATCACTGAAAAAAGTAGTGTGTAGTGAATTATCCATAATTTAAATATATAGAGGTCTGACTGTAAGCTCTGTTGGTTGTGGGTTCGACTCCCGCTTAGGAAATCGTTTAGTTCCGTCTCTAAACACTTACATCATAAATCAGGCGGAAATTGGGTAAAATGAAGAATAGAGTGTCTTGACACTATGTTCGCTCTGTCTGCACGCTCGCTAAGAAAATAATTGATTATTCTTTATTTGGGAATCGAAGCCATAACCATAGCGCTTGATCGCCAGTTACTATATACTACTAAATAATTACATTTTAATAACCAAGGTCGTAAGTTCAATTATATTTTGACGTAATCATGTTGCAATATTACAATTCATACGAGTCTAGATGATGAAAATATTGAATAATACCATATTTCATATTTTAGTCCTGGCTCTGGTAACAAGGCAAAGCGCAGCGTTGGGTTCCGCCACTCAGCACGCAATACCTCGATTCGGTGGAAAGCGGGTAACGGAAATATTAATAGAACGGAGTGTCTTAATACTAGGTTCTTAGGTTCCCTCTGCCTACTCTGCTATGTGCGGGATACAGCCCAAAGCTACAAACACCGGCAATTTGTACTTCATACGTTTTACAATGTAACTTCGAATTTTAACTTCCTTTTTTACAGTTTTATGCTTCATTCCGTATAGCAGGGTAGAGAAAGAGAACCTAGTGTTAACACACTCCGTTCTCTTCTTTCCGTCTGAATTCGAGATTTGTGTGTTTACCTTTCTTAGTCTGTCATATTTAATAGAAATCTAAAATTTTAACATCACATTGTCATTACGAAACATGGAAAGAAGCTCTAAGAACGTTATGTTATACTAGTGTCCCCGTTGACGCGTTAACAACGCGTTGCCTAGCAACGTATACGTCACTTTATATAAACATGCATATCAAACTATAGTAATGTGTGTATGTTTATTTTTACAATTTAATATATTTTTTATGCATTATTTTTTAAAAAGATGATCATTTTGCGTTCCTTTGCTCTTTTTTTAGGTGTGGCAAGTTTCATGCTCCTCCATCCGCGTAATTTTCGTAAAAAGGGGTACAAAGTTTTTGCTTCACGTATTAATATATACGCCTGTCGTGGTGCAGAGGCATAAGCGTGCGACTGTAAACGCGACAGGTTGTGGGTTCGATTCCCACTCCAGGAAATGGAATTTTTCATTGTCCTAGGTTTGGTAACAAGGCAAAGCGCGGCGTTAAGTTCCGCCACTCAGCACGCAATGCCTCAATTCGCCGGAAAGTGGAGACCGGATTTGTTGTAAGATAACGGAGTGTCTTAACACTAGGTTCTCAGTTTCTCTCTGCCTACCCTACTATATGCGGGATACAGCGTGAAGTTAAAAAAAAATGTATTAATATATAGATTACCTATTTTTGCCTATATCAATTTCACGTTCAATTTTATTTATAAGTTTGACAGATAGCCGGTGTGATTCAATGTGACTCATATATTATTTAACAACAATTGCACAACGTATATTATTATTTAGTTTTAAGTGGCATAGGTCGGCGGTAAGTTTTCCTCGAAGGATAATAACAATTCAACGACATAACGTATTATTATCCTAACTTCTGTTTATTTTGTTATTATAAATATATGAGGTCACCGTGGGACAGCGTTTGACTGTAAAGGAGGTTATGAGTTCGATTCCCACTCGAGGTAGTGATTATAAGCATAATTTATCTATAACAAGATATTATTTTAATATACGCCTGTCGTGGCGCAGAGGTACAAGCGTGCGACTGTAAGCGTGACAGGTTGTGGATTCGAATCTCACTCCAGGAAATGTAAAAGTTTATTATTTCCTTTTTCTGGGTTTGGTAACAAGGCAAAGCGCTGCGTTGAGTTCCGCCACTCAGCACGCAATGCCTCAATTCGGCCGAAAGTTGGGAGCGGAGTGTCTTAACACTAGGCTCTCTGGTTCCCTCTGTCTACCCTGCTATATGCGGGATACAGCGTGAAGCTAAAAAAAAATGTACATGACGATGATTTTTGAGCATTTAACGCGGCATATTTTTACAATGATAACTACATGTTTTTTATTTGTGTTTCCCGCCAATACGCTAGGTTTTGGATATATAGTATAAAGTATAAAGGATTGTTGCGTCATGCTCTGAAGTGGTGGAAAGGGGGGAGGCAGATTTTGATTGTAATAAGATTGAAGTGATATATCGAATAAAATAATTGTAAAACCGAAGTCTTGTCTAATTTTTTGATTATGTTTTAATTATTTTCGTTTCTCTAAGGCGGCGTTGGGTTCCGCCACTCAAAACTGTCTTGATTTCTCAGTTCAGTGTGTTGATTTCAAACGGTAAGTAGAGAACGGGGTGTTTGACCAAGGTCTGTCTAACTAAGCTGCTATGCGGGATACAGCGTGAAATTTTTTTTCGAACTTGTTGAAAATGCTGCTGACCCTGTTGGTCTTTACAGAGACACCGGAGAAGTTAAGGAAGAGGGTACTCAGTCCTTGCAAAAAATGCAAGCACTATGTGGCTGCCTGTGAGGGTGTCGTCAGTCGCAAGGGGTTCCCTGCGGGATTCGAACCTCGATTTGCGATCATCGAGGGTATGGGGAAAACATGAAGTTACTTTTTTTATTATAAATATCTTAGACGCTTCTGTGAAAGCCAAAGCAGGATTGGAGAGTCGTGTAATGAACCGAGGGATCACCAGGTCACCAGTTAATAATTCAGACGTATGTCAGTGAGGGATAGTTCCGGTTCCGGTGATTGAACAGTCGTGTCCTTAATCAGTGCTCTCGTAAAAAAGTGATTAAAAGTACAGTTCTAATACGAAGAAATTGTGAAAATCACGTAAAACTTTAAAAATACCGTTACAACAAGTGTATTCACAATAAAATTCGATTATTTTTCGCTAAAACTTAACATTACTACTAATTCAAAGACTTAAATTAATAACCTCTAACTGTCAAGTGTCAACGTTAACATTTAAACAACATAAGTTCCGTGTCACGTACTTAAAAACGTTTTGTTTTTGCATTGATAACATAAATACATAAAATGTCGGAAAAAATGTCTATGTCAACATTATATGACATGATGAAACAAGAAATGGAGAAACAAGCTAAACTTATTACTACTAATACAGAAAAGATTATGTTATCTATAGAGGAAAAAATAAAACCATTAAGAGAAGAAAACAAAAATCTGAGGATGGAAATTGAAATGCTTAACAAAAAAATTACTACATTGGAAGATATGAATAAAAAGAATAATATAATAATACACGGGATGAAAGAATCAGAAACAAATTATTTACAACTATACAATAATGTGAAACAACTATTCCAAAAAGTAGACGTAAATTTAGAAAATTACGATATAAACAAAATGCATAGAATTGGAAAAAAGACATCAGGAAAAGTAAGACCAGTGCTGATTTCTTTTACTACTTATAACAAGAAAATTGAAATAATGAGAAATAAGAAAAAAATTACTAAGGACGTTTATATAACTGAAGATTTTTCCAAAGAAACCCTACAGAAACGCAAAGAATTACTACCACAGTTGAAGGAGGAAAGGGAAAAGGGAAACGTAGCCTATATATGGAATGATAAACTTATAGTAAAACCAAAAGAAAATGAGAAAAGAAAAAGAGGCAATTCAACATCTCCTGATAAGTACCCACAACGACAGGAGAAGACAAAAAATATAATAGCCCCAGCTAAACTACAAAGAACAGACCCATTTGCATATATGCGTTCCAGATCACACTCCCTAACAGAGAAAACTTCTACTAACCTGTAGGAATCACTAGACACCGGTAACCATCAAAGAACAAACAACAAGTATTATAAAATAGAGAAAAATCTCCCCAACCCGGCTGGTCACCGCGGGGTAAGAGACCAAAACCCTCCAAACCTTTTGGAAATTAAAACTACGGTTAAAAATTACAGAAACAGTAAATTTAACAATATATTCATTGCAACGCTGAATACAAGGTCATTAAAAACTCAAGAAAGACTATTTGAATTGGATTGTGCATTACATCAAATAAAATGGGATATTATAGGCTTATCTGAAATTAGACGATCAGGAGAACAAATTGAAGAATACGATAATTATATATTTTATTTTAAAAATACAACACCTGGCCTGTATGGAGTTGGTTTCATAATAAAAAAATACCTTAAAGATAATATCCTGGATTTTATTGGTGTTTCTGATAGGATATCAATTCTAAATATTAATCTTCCTGAATATAAGCGACCCATATCAATAATACAGGTATACGCTCCTACGGAAAATGCTGGAGAAGAACAAAAAGACCTATTCTACCACGAATTAAAGCAAGTGATGCAACAAGTATACAAAACAGTAGTAATAATGGGAGACCTAAATGCCCAAATAGGTAAAAGGAACAAAAACGAAGACTACTATCTGGGACCTTTTTCATCAGGAAAGCGCAATAACAACGGCCAAAGACTAATAGAATTTGTCCAAGAGTTTAACCTAAGAATCATGAATAGCTTTTTTAACAAAAAACTCAGCAGGAAATGGACGTGGGTGTCACCGAATGGAAAAATTAAAAATGAAATCGACTTTATAATCACTAACAAACCAAAACTATTCACTGATGTAGGTGCCATAAATCAACTAGAATTTAATACAGATCATCGAATGCTTCGTGGGAAAATGTCGACCCATGCAAAACAATCTAGAAGACCTTGGACAAGCACCCACGGAATAGTAAAATTACCCCTATCAGATATGATTTTGTCACCTCTGAAATCTGCACTACAAGATAAGCTTCAAGAAAAACAAACTATGCAAGGAAAATATGACAACCTGGAAAACCAACTAAAAACAATTCAAAATAACATTATTACAACAAAATTTACAAAAGATAAAATAGGAGAAAAAGCAAGAGATCTAATAATATTGAGACACAGTTTGATGCAACAAAAACCAATTGATAGGAGTGAAATAACAAAAATAAGCAAACAAATCAACTTATGTATAAGAAATCATAGACAAGAAACTAGGCTTAATAGAATAATGTTACACTTAGAAACTACTGGAGGAATCAAAAAAGCACAGAAAGAGCTACAGGATTGTGTAAACTGGATAACTAAAATGAAAAAACCTAAACAACAAAAGAACAATACAAACCGCACATTAATACTAGACATCGCTACAGACTTTTATCGAGAACTCTATAATGACGAACCTTCATCATTATTCGAAGTCAATAACAGTACCACTGAAGAAGAGATACCATTTATTACTAAAAACGAAATAATTAAGGCAATTAATTCTCAAAAAAATAATAAATCACCAGGAGAAGATGGAATCTCGAATGAACTTTTGAAAGGATCCTCAAAAATAATACTGAATTCATTATACGATATATTCAACGACATCCTTAAACAAGAGTCAATACCAGCCCAATGGACCACATCAACAATAACATTGCTCCATAAAAAAGGCAAAAAAGATGACATCAATAATTATAGGCCCATTAGTCTCATGTCCAATCTTTACAAAATATTTTCAAAAGTGATACTCGATCGAATTACTATAAACTTGGACGAAAATCAACCAAAAGAGCAGGCAGGTTTTCGCAGCGGTTTCTCCACTTTAGATCACATATTCACAATCAAACAAATTACGGAGAAGTACAAAGAATATAGATTGCCCTACTATCTGGCGTTTGTAGATTATCATAAAGCTTTTGACTCAATCAAACATAAAAAAATCTGGGAAGCTCTGTCGTGTCAAGGTGTACATAAAAAGTATATTCGTCTCATTATGGAAATTTATAAAAACATGACTGCGAAAATAAAAACTGAAAAATTTGGAGAGACGTTTTCCATCAAACGGGGCGTAAGACAGGGGGACCCACTATCACCAAAATTATTTTCAGCGACGCTAGAACTCGTTTTCCGTAAACTTGACTGGTCAAGCTATGGATTAAGAATAAACGGAGAAATGCTGAATCACCTTCGCTTCGCTGACGACCTCGTAATAATTTCTAACAGTCCAGAACAATTACAAACTATGCTCAACCAACTTATAAAGGAAAGCAGAGAAGTGGGCCTACAAATGAATAAGACGAAAACAAAACTAATGACTAACCATTTGAAGTTACCTGTAGTAGTTCACAATGACTCAATTGATTATGTAGATGAATACACATATCTTGGGCAGATTATATCTCCAACATACGATACATCGAAAGAGATACAAAATAGAGTAAATGTAGCTTGGAAACGATACTGGGCCTTAAAAGAGATAACGAAAAGCCAGTTAATACCCATTAATTTAAAAAGCAAAGTATTTAACACATGCATACTTCCTACCATGACTTATGGCTGCCAGACATGGGCCTTAACTGTACAAAATATAAAGAAATTACAAGTCTGTCAACACAGCATGGAAAGAAGTATGCTTAATATAAAAAGAAAAGATAAAGTTAACCTAAATGTTATTCGTCAAAAAACAAATACTGTAGAAGTATCATACACTGTCAGGAAGCTAAAATTTAAATGGGCAGGACATCTTATTAGAAGTAAAATGAACAAATGGGCAAAACAGGTGGTAGAATGGTACCCTAGAGAGGGAAAGAGAAAGAGAGGAAGACCACAGAAAAGATGGGAGGAGGACATTAAAGCGGCCGCGGGCACGCTGTGGATGAGGAAAACCCACGATCGGGTCTTGTGGAAAGGTTTGGGGGAGGCCTATGCTAAGGCAAAACAATCTTTACCGGTGTCAAAAATTTAAAACTATATATATATTGTATGTAAATTTTAGATTGTTAATAAAGGCTTTATTATTATTATTATTATTATTATATCTTAGAGAGTCATCGCAGGACAGTGTCTCATTGTAAGTGTGAGTGCTTATTGACTCGATTTCCACTCGGAGAAATAAATATGTTTAAATAATTTCTATTTCCCAGCTTTGGTAAGACAAAGCAAAGCGTTGACTTCCACCATTTAACTGGTAATGTCTCGAAATAGGGTAAACGACGAATGGAGTGTCTAGACACTAGGTTCACTCTGACTACTATGTTGAAGCTGCTATAATCGCCTTATTACGTATGTCTGTCCTTAAGGTATTAATCTATAAATAATATTAATTAATTATTTATAACTTTGGCAAATTTTCAAAATTTTATTCGACGAATATTTAAATTATGGTTATAAAATAAATTAATACCTTGGCAAGGTTACTTACAAATTAATCATTATTTAATCATGATTAATTGTAAATATAATATGAAAAAAATATTTTCATAAACTATATGAATAATTAAAGAATATTCGTATGGCGTGTATATAAGTTTTGAACTTTAAATTAGTTTTATGACGCACTAAATTCAGGTTATTGAGTTTCTAAAGTCTTTAAAATAAAAATCAGACTTACTTCAGACTAACTTCATACTTTAAAATTTCAGATAATTTAAATTGAAAATTGAACTTCAGATAAAATAAAATCAATTTTTTTCATTATTTTGATATTAATTACCATATTCTATTTTTTTTAACTTCACGCTGTATCCCGCATATAGCAGGGTAGGCAGAGGGAACCAGAGAACCTAGTGTTGAGACACTCCGTTCTCTTTCAACAATTCCGTTCCCAACTTTCCGCCGAATTGAGGCATTGCGTGTTGAGTGGCGGAACTCAACGCCGCACTTTGCCTTGTTACCAAACCCAAGAAATGAAAATACAAAATTTTACTTTTCCTGGAGTGGGAATCGAACCCACAACCTGTCACGTTTACAGTCGCACGCTTGTGCCTCTGTGCCACGACAGGCGTAGATTAGTTGATTGAGGCGAAAATTATGAAGATAAGTATTATGACGTTCATAAAACCAAATAACTTTTTACTTAAATTTTAATTGACACGAATTCTGTATACAAAATAAATCTGATCATTGTCAACATTTTTACCTATATTTTTTTATATTTCAATAAAATTGTAACTACAAATGCGCATTTTAGATATAATATTTTTCATATGTATTAATTAAAACATGTTTGGAAATTACTAAAAACTCTTGCCTACAACTACATCTCAGTCGACTTTATGAAGTTAAAATAAGAATAAATTATTAATAAACAGTAGCTTGTGAACCTAGTGTCAAGATACTCCGTTCACCGCTTTTCGCCCAAAATCAAGACATTGCATATTACATTGCGGAACTCAACGCCGCGCTTTGTCTTAAAGCAAAGATTTCTTTGCTTTACAGACAAACACTGTTCTACTGCGCCATGATGGTCTCCTTATTAATATAGTTTTTATTTATATAAATTATTACAATTAAGTTGGCAATTTGATTTCTTTGATGAACTTATAAAAAATATGTTTCTAACATAAGTTTAGTTCAAAGAAATACCAGTACCAGATACCAGAATTAATAGTATAGCAAAAGGCGCGTAATATAATATCAGGTCTCTATATTTTGATATTCAAAAATGCATTTATAGGAAATCCGATGATCCGACTACTTTTTGCGCGTTCTTAGGTACCTGATTACCTGTAGTCTACCTGTGACTACAGACCATTATTAAATCAAGTTTGGATCGTAATAAAGTTTATTATTATTTTTACTGTCCTGTCATGGCGCAGAGGCACAAGCGTGCGACTATAAACGCGACAGGTTGTGGGTTCGATTCCCACGCCAGGAAATGAAAATTCTAAATAATATTTTGTATTTTCATTTCCTTGGTCTGGTAACAAGGCAAAGCGCGGCGTTGAGTTCTGCCACTCAGCACGGAATGCCTCAATCCGGCAGAAAGTGGGGAACGGAATTGTTGAAAGAGAACGGATGCCGCGCTTTGCCTTGTTGCCAGAGCGAGAAAATGAAATTACTAATATTATTACGTATAACTAACTAAATATTAATACATACATTTCATATTTTCAGTTCCTGGAGTGGGAATCGAATCCACAACCTGTCGCGTTTACAGTCGCACGCTTGTGCGTCTGCGCCACGACAGGCGTTTTGTTTTCATAATGAGCCAAGTTCAAACTATTTTAACCGGATTAATCGCGTATATTTTAGTATTCGGATATACATTTCCGAAACCCGACGTTTCGAAGACCCAAAGAAAACTTTACAGTAGTCCGTGGTCACAGGTAGACTCATATACTCGTATATATAGATTATTTTATTTAGTTTTGTTTTCTTGTAGTGAATATATACTAGATTAATCCCAATTATAAATATTTCATTTAAAATATGTCATTAAATTTCTTTCTTATCATGCAGTCAGTGACCTCTTCACATTAACTCGCGATATTTGTAAATATTATACATGTAATATTTGATAGAATAATATTTTGATCATTCACCTTGAACTACACCAAATTTATTTCCAATTTTACACCATACTGTTTTGCACAACAACTGAAGTTTTAACAAAAAAAAAAAAACGACTCCACGTAATGAACTGAAAAATACAAATATTACCAATAACTCGAAAACCACTTGTCTAAATTTAAATGTGCCACATCAGAAGCACTAACTATCATATAAAAATAAACATCACAATTGATTCACCCAATAAAATGAAATGCAGTAACACACACAAAAATACAGGCGAACTCCGTCTTTTTAGTTAAATATATATTTTTACTATCTACTATATAACATATGTCACTTCATTAATAATTATTTTGCAATTGATATATGTATTATAAAATAGCTCACCATACAAATGTACGTGTGATACGACCTCCTCTCGCACAATGTTTATTCATTCATCTTATAATGTCTACTCTATAAGGCTGTGTACAAACGAACATATATATATATATTATAATTTCATACTATATCCCGCATATAGCAGGATAGGCAGAGGAAACCAGAAAACTTAGTGTTAAGAATCTCCGTTCTCTTTTAACATTTCTTTTCTCTACTTTCCGCCGAATTGAGCCGCCGCGCTTTGCCTTTGAAAATATTTTAAATAACGAAAATATAATATAAGCGATGATATACGAGTATTACAAACATAATATATTAAAGGAAAATATACATATTACCTGCTTGAAGACAAGAGAAAACGGAGTGTCTTAACCTAGTGCTAAAAGACACTCCGTTATCTCTTGTCTTCAAGCATAGCAGTGTATTCAGAGACCCTAGTGTCAGGACACTCCCTTTGTTGGTTTCTGTCCAATTTCGGAACATTGCATGTTAAATGGCGGAACTCAACGCCGCGATGAGACATTATATCGATTGAAATATAGTCATTCCCCGTATGGGAATCGTATAAACAACCAATCATGTTTACTATCAAATGCTGTTCCACTACGCCACGATGACCTTTATGACCTTCTTAACTATCTACGAGTATAGTAAGTGATATTGAATTACGTATTGTGTAATTCTTATATCATAATTTTAATATTATTTTAAATAATTATTAGCATTTTTTAAGTAAAAATAAATTCATATTTTATGAAGAATATAATCGACTCCATAAAAAGAGAGATTTCTCAATTCGGCTATATTTTTTATGTGTGTTACCGTATAACTTTATACTGGGTGAACGAATTTTGATGATTGTTTATTGTATGATAGCTAATGCTTTTGATGTTGTCCCATTTAAATTTAACTAAGATCTGCCAAGTAGTTTTTGAGTTATTCGTAACAATTGTACTTTTTAGTTGATTTTATTTGAAGCCGGTTATGTTTTTTTGTTATAATCATAATAATATAATTTTTATAATTTATTGTATCAAAACTAAAGTTAAAAATCAAAGTCATCAAACACTGATATTTTTACGTCATGTTCGTTTTAAACCAGTTTGATACGTTTTTTAACAGAAATCAATTCTAGTCCACCTTGAATTAGACGGCAGTGGGATGAATGATTAACTATATTAACTTTAGTACATATCTTCGGCATATTATAAATAATAGATATAAAAAGAAAAAAAAAAGAAACTTTGTACTAATCACTGTTTTTTTTTATTTTCTAAGTAAATAGTAAACTTCTGTCCTTAGCCCCGAAAAATGACATTTCATTAAGGTATCTATATATACATACGTGAAGCAAAGGCATCATTTTTAACGAAAATTAGAAGGAGTGCAAAATGCTATTTGTTTTTTAAATAATGCATAAAAAGTATATTAAATTAATAAAATAAATGTTACACACACTACCATGATTTGACATGCATATTTATACAAAGTGACATACTCGTATACGTCACTACGCTATGGGTTATTAACTCATTTACGGGGACACTAACTTACAAATTAACAAGACTTCTGTATTTTAAATGTAAATCGTTTGTAATTTAACTTGACGCTGTATCCCGCATATAGCAGGGTAGGCAGAGGCAACCTGAGAACCTAGTGTTAAGACACTCCGTTCTCCATTTTGCGCCGAATCGAAGCATTGCGTGTTGAGTGTGAGTGCGTATTTTAAATATAAACTTATAAAAAAAGGAAATTTACTCTTTTTCGCAGATTTATCACAGAGAAACTAGTGTCGAAACACTCTGTTCTCTATTTCTTTACGAATTAGTCAAGTAATATAGTTTAAAATGTATTAAATTTTTAGGTTTAGGCAGCCTAAATCATTTTTTGTTCAATCATCCTGTTGATGACCTTCAACGTAGTTAGTAGTAGGCGTCATCGACACTAATGTATGGAGACATACAATAATAAGTATATACATATAGTCATATAGTGTTATTGTCGTAGTCTAGACAGATATGAAATTTTATTGCATAACGAATATGGCAGGTAGCTTCCGGTTCAATTCTGATTAGGGACTTTGAACTGATTGTAGTAATATATTATGTTTATAATTATTCCTACACTTAGAATAAGATAAATATTAGGAAACACTATAAATTCGAACTGCACTAGATTTGAACCAGTTATAAAAAAAATAATAAAAAGTTGTATTTTTTTTTTTATTTAAGTAGAGAACAAACTGTCTTAGGCTCTTCCTGTGTATCCCTTTATGCGGAAATGAGCATGAAGTTGCAAAAAAGATATTATTTAAAATTACAAAAATAAATCTATTTTGTTATGAATTATATTGTAACGATCAGTACTTTTGTATTTAAAAGAATATAGATTTATTTAAATATAAATTAAGATAAATAAATTAATCTCATATTTAAAATAGATAAAGTTCGAGTAGTATGCTGAGAGCGAAAATCGTTCGTATATTGCGCCGAGAGCGTGAAACATGAGATAGTATGCAGAGACCGAGTGTCTTTCATGTATTGCGCCGAGAGCGTAAACCGTCCGAGTAGAGTGCCGAGAGCGGGAATCGTTCGTGTATTTTCAGGAGCGTTCGTGTATTGTCTGGGGTATTTGAAGTGGATATGGCCAGAAGTCTTTGTGTGGAGAATACGAGTATTAGCATATTGTAGTGACACGGCACTTGCAAATGAAGTATATAAAGAGATAGCATGTGATGGTCGAGTCATCCTTCCTAAATGTACTTCCTAATTGTTTCTACATAAATTTGGACTCTAAAACTCGAACCACATTTGAGTTAAATATGATAAATGACATGGTGAGTATGACAAATAACATCGATTGGAGCAATACATGTAAAAAGTCGAAGTGAGATTTGACCAAATGATAATTGAATACGAAAGACCAATAATACTCCCAGGCGCTACATATAATAAGTTGAAGTGAGGTGGACGAAAATAATAATGAAACGCAAATAATATGTATGGAAACGATACATGTAATGAGTTGAAATTGGTATGACCGTTATAATAATGAAATTAAAGACAAATAACAATTACAATACATGAACAATAGGAGATGTTGGTTGTATCGTGTCTGAAGCTGTCTTGCATTGCGTAAGCGATACTTGTATGGCGGAGGACTTTGATATAACGCGCGGCACGCGATTGTCGGGGTTCGGTAAGCTCTATGGGCTACTTGTAACCGATGTCGGTGGCGCGAACCAATGTAGCTTTGCATCACTGGAGCCGAATGATTTTGGCTTAAGTGAACCGCTATATTAGGGTTGGTTAGTTATTCCATGTCGGATGTGGTCTTGTGTTGCGTATAACTTGCGACATACAACTGTCGGGGTTCGGTAAGCCTATGGAATAGTGATAACCGATGTCGGTGGCGCTACAAAATGTTGCTTTGCATCACTGGAGCCGAATGAGTTTGGCTTAGGAGAACTGCTTGTTAATAAGGTCTCTTTTATGACTACATTGGGTTATAAGAGAGAGATTGATAGGACGCGCTCACGACTTGTCCTCGGACGGGCTGAAGGTGATTTCGGAAACGTTTATGTCTATGATACTTAATAATTAATACAAACCAAACCTTTTTTTACACTGTTGTAAACTCTGAATCTCTAAGAACTTGAGTTGCTTACGAACATAATTATAAGGGATCTTAACCACGAGACGTGTCGTGAGTTAATTCAATAAATTATTTTAATTTTAGAAAAAAACAATTGAGAGATGGAAAACGTCACAATATGCAGGAAACACACCTTAGGTTCTACCCCCAGTCGAGAGAGTGAATATATTCAAAATAATTTAATTACTTATCTGGCAAGGCAAAATACGGCTTCAGTTCCGCCGCTTCAAATGTCAAGTATTTAAAAAAGGCTAACAGTGGAAGGAGAAATGATAATTTTATTGCATATTTATATGTATATTGTTTTAGTCTATTTTTTACAATTTTTTTATGTTTTTAATATTTACCTTTTTTATGTTATGTAATGGAATTCTTTTTTTTTTAACTTCACGCTGTAACCTGCATATAGCAGGGTAGGCAGAGGGAACCAGAGAACCTAGTGTAAAGACACTCCATTCTCTTTCAACAATTCCGTTCCCCACTTTCCACCGAATTGAGGCATTGCGTGTTGAGTGGCGGAACTCAACGCCGCGCTTTGCCTTGTTACCAAACCCAAGAAATGAAAATACTAAATTTTACATTTCCTGGAGTGGGAATCGAACCCACAACCTGTCGCGCTTACAGTCGCACGCTTGTGCCTCTGCGCCACGACAGGCGCATATTTAAAAAATTAAGCGTCTTCACGCTTTATCCTGCCTAACAGGGTTTTCAGAGGGAACCTCATTAGGTTCCCTCTGAAAACCCTGTTAGGCTTGACATTTCAAGACACTCTGTGACATAAAGACATGTGACACGCCAAACATAAAGAACTGAACTGAACTGTATGACATTGACACAGACACTCAAAAACATTCACTTGTACCTTATAACGTTATCAATTTGATTGTATATCTCCAAGGTTGCAGTAATATATTTGTGCTTATTACTACATTATGGTTCATTATTTTTTTTAATTGAAAAAAATACTCTAATATAATAATACGCTACACGCTTTTTTCCACTTAAGTAGTCAGAGAGAATCTAGTGTCGAGTCACTCTGTTATCTATTTCTGCCTGATGTCAAGATATGTCAACCACGCGCTTTGACTTACTCTCTAGTAAGTAAAACTTGCTCTCTAGTAAGTAATATTTAAATTATTTTCATCGAGCGAGGCGATGTAAATAATTTAAATATAATTATTACCCTGAATGGGGATCCAACCTGTAACAAATCATATTTAAAGTCAAAGCTATTCCACTGAGTCACAATGGCCTTTTTAAAAATATTCTACTAAATAATAACTAAATATTAAGTCCACAAATGATTCAGATTTTTACGAAAATAAAAAAAACCGACTTCAAGGAAAATGTACCAAAAAGTAATAATTGTTATATTACGAATAACTCAATAACTACTCGTCACAATTTAATTAAATTTGAATGGGACCACACCAGAAGCACTAGCTATCAGTGGCGAGGCTTCCTTGTATGAGAGCTAAAAAAAAAAATGTGAGAGCTAAAAAAAACAAGGTGTGATGAGAGCTAAAAATAAAAAAAGTCGCCAGGAAAATATTGGGCATAAAATTGCAAAAAAACAAGTTCTGACATCTTACAGACCTTAAAAAAAAGATCATCGCCAAAATTCGATAGTGAAATTTCTAAATACCTTCACATCCTATACCGATTTCCCTAAATATATCGGCTTCCCTAAATATATATATACCGGCTTCCATAAATATACATCGGCTTCCCTAAAATTTGTATACCGGCTTCCTTAAATATACATCGGCTTCCCTTAATTTAACGGCTTGCCTAACTATAATTTTTACTCCTCTCCACGGCTAGCCATCATATAAAAAAGAATCATCAATATTGAAAATTATAAAAATATTATTATTATTTTTGTACGGAACAACCAATATTAAAAAAAACACATAAAAAAACCTTGCAGTAGTAAAATTACGTTTGCATAATGATAATATCAATAAGCTTATTTTATTATGAATAAAACTGACTAAACACAGTATTTATACAAGCATACAAGGAAAGACAGTCATATTTTTTTCGAAAGTCAGTCAAATTTTTTTCGAAAGTCAGTAGTTTTTTTTAAATAAAAAATGAAACTATTTTTTATTTTTTTTACATTGTGCCTTATATTAAAATGTG
>JAKGSA010001102.1:63530-106525 GCA_033558755.1 Philaethria dido | reverse complement strand
AAGTTTGTGGTTTAAATCTAGAACATTTATGTTTTTCACATGGTCAATTATACGTGGCATGTTCACGGGTCGGAAGACCATCTGCGTTGTTTGTTTTTGCGCCTGATAATAAAACAAAAAATGTCGTGTATCACAAGGTACTTAAGTGAAGAGCAACCTATGTAAAAATAAAATACAGAAATAATAATGAATGATTAATGTAGTTATTTATTTTTTTTTTATATTTTTTCCAAAAAAAAACACAATCTGCTTATTTATTGCCATTAAGGCGGAACAAAGTTCGCCGGGTCAGCTAGTATACCAATTATTTTAAACTCTCCGTTCCGGAGTGTCCTGATGCTACGTTCTGTTTGTACCTTGCTATGCGTGAAGCTACAAAAGAAGTGTATACATATTTCAATATTAAACCACGTAGAAAAATTTCTAGAAAGTGCATACATTGATACAATAAAAGATATTTACTATTTTATCACGCAACGCTATATACCTTGTTTATGTATATTGTAAAATAAACCTTATGGCCGACACGATATAGACGAATACCCATACATGATTATCACTCATTAAATCCTCCTTTCTAACTTTGGTAGTCTTTCTAGCTTTCTTAGCCTTTATGTCGTGTACATAAAAGTCATAATCAGGTGCATGTTGCGTGTGGTTTAAATTTTGCAAGTAGTGGCAAGTGTTTTTCCCCACCTTTGGCCGGTACCGCCTCTAGTATGGCGTTCTAAGAACAATAGTGTATTAATAGTGTAATTAATAGCATTTTGGATTGGGTAATAACGTGAGAGTTATATTTCAATTTGTATTGTTTTGATGATTGATTACAATTGATATTGGTACTTTTTTTGCTATGGTTTTTATGTTAAATTTTTGTAGAAAATTATCTATTTTTTTCAAGCTATGTAATGTAAAAGTTATAATAAATATAGGATTAAACCACTGAGCATTACTCGAATGAATTTCGTGGAGACGATTAGTAAATCAATCTTTTATTTCTCTTAAAATTTTCGGTCCTATTAATATTAATTATTTGTTAATAATTGCTGCAGTACGCTCGTTTGGTTTTGGGTTCGATACCCAATGGAGGATTCTTTTTTTATGAAAAGGACAAGGCAACCGAGCGTGCGGGTCACCTAATGGTAAGTGATCCCCGTGTTACACCAGGAGAGCAAGAGGTGCGTTGCTGGCGTTTGAGATAGGAATAGGCGCTTTTTGAAGGTACTCATTTCGTATCGACCTGGAAACGCTGCCGTAGGTAGGCCATACCTCAGTTCAGTGGCACGTGGAAGGAAATTCCTACAAAACCGCACAGTACTGGAGTGCCACGTGTCCAGGTGGTGTGGATGGTATTTAAGTTTGTGACGTAGTGCTTGGAAATGATTATGTTTAAATAATTATTATTTCTCCGCTCTGGTAAGACAAAGAGCAGCGTTAAATTTCGACACTTAGCACTCAAATCTCGAACTAGGGTTAAGGGAATACTACACAGTTAAAAAAAATATAGTTAGTAAAAGATTGAGTTATTCATAGTAATTGTACTTTTTAGAGCGTTTTATTTGAAGTCAATTAATAAATCATAGTTTTTTCCTCTTTACAACAGAACAATCTACTTTGTTCTCCATACATCGCGACGTGTGACGACGAAGTGATTTGTGTCGAACTGACACGCGCGAATTTAACTGAATTGAATAGAGGATTATTAAAAATATGTTTTGTTTTTACATTTCTATAGAAGACATAAAATATTTGTTAAGCGATTTATTGGAGAGTATTTCTTAATTTATAATGAAAATAATTAACAAAAAAGAAAAACGATTTCAAAGAAAATGCACTTAAAAGTAAATCTATTACGAATAACTCAAAAATTACTCGTCAGTTGTTAACTGAATTAAAATAGAACCTCATCAGAAGACTACCTACTGTATAAAAAAGAATCATCCAAATTGGTTAATCTTGTAAACATATTCTTTTTAGTTCATACATTAAAATAACACATTCAGTTTTTTTCACTTCACGCTGTACCCCACGCATAGTAGGGTGGGCAGAAAGAATCAGAGAACCTAATGTTAAGACACTCCGTTCTCTATAAACACTTCTGTTCCCTACTTTTCGTCGAATTAAGACATTGCTTGCTGAATGACGGAACTCAACGCCGCGCTTTGCCTGACACATAAGATACAATTTGAATATTTTATTGTATTATTACTTTATCAAGTAATAAAATTTTGGCAAAAAATGACCCCAGATTCTTTGCATTTTTCCTTAATAATATAATATGTATTCTACATATATTCGTAATTAATATTCACAAGTGTTTTTAAAAACCGCATTTAGAACAATACATACATAGCTTCACGCTGTATCCCGCACATAGCAGGGTAGGCAGAGGAAACCTAGTGTTAAGACACCCCGTTCCCCACTTTCCGCCGAATTGAGGCATTGCGTGCCGAATGTCGGTACTTAACGCCGCGCTTTGCCTTGTAACCAAACCCAGGAAATGAAAAATTCCATTTCCTGGAGTGGGAATCGAACCCACAACCTGTCGCGTTTACAGTCGCTTGTGCCACGACAGGCGTTAGCCTATTTAGAACATAAATAAAATTAAACATGAAATAGATTCTAAATGACTTGTTGTATTACCACTAGTCGAATACAGTTACATTGTAAAGAGGAACGTGATTAAATTTTTCCTCATTTCATGACTTCTAATAATTACGATGACAAATCAAAAATGTCATTGTAGGATAGTAAGACAGCATAGGTTCAAATTTTACTTAAAAATGCATTAATAAAAGCATTTATTTCATTAGCGCCTGTCGTGGCGCAGAGGCACAAGCTTGCGACTGTAAATGCGATAGGTTGTGGGTTCGATTCCCACTCCAGGAAATGGAATTTTTCATTTCCTGGGCTTGGTAACAAGGCAAAGCGCGACGTTGAGTTGCGCCACTCAGTACGTAATGCCCCTATTCGGCGGAAAGTGAGGAACGGAGTGTCTTAACACTAGGTTGCCTCTGCCTACCCTGCGATATACGGGATACAGCGTGAAACTAAAAAAAAAATACGTTGTGCTCGCACGCTTGTGCCTCTGCACCACGACAGGAGTTATAAAAAAAAATATAAATAAAATAAAAGGCAAAAAAAATTGAACATGTCACTTTTAAGTTATCCCTAAGCCTTACAACTTGGCTAAGGCGCAACTGCTATACTAATTATTATAATTTCTTGCTTAAAAAAATATATTATTCACACCTGATAAGTGTGTCTCTGTAAAGATGTAGATGCAAAGATATAGTCGATGCATAATTTAATAAATAGTTAGCATAACTAACCCCAAGCGGTAATTAAATAAAATAGACCATTGTGGGTCCTTAGTGCCTGTCAACCTGTTGATTTTATCGCATATTAATTGTACACATTATAGATATAATTTTAATAATTATGACTAAAATATCATCATATCAATCATTGGGTAAATATATTAAATTGTTCTATAAAAGGTAGTTATTTATTTAAAAAAAGTAGTTATTTATTTAATAGTTGTTTATTTAAAAAAATCATGCTTTTTTCATATTGCAGGGTTAGTCAGAGAGATGTTAAAGTGTTATCGTGTGTTAAATGGCGAAACTCAACGCCGTGTTTTATTTTACTAGAGCAAGGAAGTGAATCATTGCTCGAAGTGGGCATCGAACCCACAACTATGCGCATAATTTTTAAGTAAACATATATGTTTTCGTTTTAATTTATAATAAACTAAATAGTTATAGCACGATGATTTTTTTTTTTTTTTTTGCCAACTAACGCCATCAAAGTATTTAGAAACTTTAACTTTCATTAAAATCCAGTTTTCTTTTAATTAAGCTTTATTTTATATTCATATTAGATATTTATCAATATTTTGGACATATTACACAAAATATTATAATAATAAGTTGTTTGGTGGTAGGAGGTTCGTGTTTGGTGGTAGGAAGTTCGTCCTCCGTCTGGCTCGCGACCACTATCATGTCAAAGACGAACCGCCAAATATCTTATGATGTGTTCCGGTTCGATGGCATGTAAGCCAGGTTTTCCCCTTTCCCACCCATCCTTTCCCCATAATGTAGTAGTCCGCTATCGGAACCACCACATTTTGGGGAAAGGATGGGTGGGAAAGGGGAAAACCTGGCTCGCGACCACTATCATGTCAAAGACGAACCGCCAAATATCTTATGATGTGTTCCGGTTCGATGGCATGTAAGCCAGGTTTTCCCCTTTCCCACCCATCCTTTCCCCAAAATGTGGTGGTTCCGATAGCGGACTACTACATTATCCTCCCTTTCCATCTGTATCCTCTAGGTTGGCAACGCATCTAGTACATCTCTTGTGTTGTAGATGTTCATGGGCGAAGGTAACTTACCATCAGGCGGTCCTTCTGCTCCCGTGTCACCAAAAAAAAAAAAAAAAAAATCAATATTTTACTCTACTGTATAGGCTATGTTACTGTAAAGTTTTATTTAGATCAGTTCAACAGTTTTTGCATGAAATAGTAACAAACAAACTCACAAGCTTTCAGATTTATATTATCAATAGGTCATTTTTTTTTTGAGGTTGTTTTCTAAAAAATCCAGTTGTATTATGAAATTATAAGCCATACAATTTTTTTCTACTGGCAATATATGTCTTAAATGCGAAAGATGTAGTTATTTTAGTTACGCGATTTGCCTTGTTACCAAACCCAGGAAATGAAAATACTAAATTTAACATTTCCTACAGTGGAGTTTTATAAAACATATAAATTATATTTTATGATTATATTTATTAAGAGGCCATGTAAATAAATACGTCTAAGCCAGTAAGTTATTTACTTTAAGCTTAATTACGTTAATTACCCTCGTGGAGAAGAGGAACATCGCTGACTGTAAACACGATTGGTTGTGTTTGATTACCCCTTGGGGAATATTTAAATTATTGTGGTTTTTCGTTCTGGTCAGACAAGAGTGGCGTTAAGTTCCACCACTTTCTTTTTATTGACAAAGGCTGGCAAACGAGCAGAAGGACCACCTGATGGTAAGTGGTTTCCTTCGCCCAAGGACATTTACAATACCGAAGTTGTAAATGCTTTGCCGACTTAGTGTTCACATGGGAACAGGAGGAAACAATGTAGCCGTGGCATTCCACCATCGAAACCACTACATTCTGGGGAGAGGATGGGTGGTAATAGTGAAAACCTGGCTTGCATATCATCGAACCGGAACACATTGTTCGATATTTAGCGGTTCATCTTTGACATAATAGTGGTCGCGAGCCAGACGGAGGACGAACTTCCTACCACCAAACTACTGGGATACCCGCTTCTCACGGGACGTGACCTAGCGGTACAGGGGAAATGTATTCTGACTCCATCCCCTCACAGGGAAACTTAACATGTAATATTTCGAATTCGGGCGGCAAACAGTTAACGGAGTGTCTTGACACTAGGTTCTGTATGATTATCCTGCTAAAGTGTCTACATGCCTAAATTCTATATACTAAATGCTTACATTATTTTCAATATTTCTATAAAAATAAATATTATTTTAATAATTTTTATCTATTTTACACCAGCGATCGTTATCTTTAGCAAAGTTAGAATATAGTATTTTATCTCCCACGTTATTAACATAGCCGTTACTCGGGACAAGCTTGTTTATGGTGTGTTGACGTTAACATATTATCTTTGAATGGACTGTATATTCTGGAAATATCTTATATCTCAAAACAATAAGAAGTCATAATAATAATATCTATATATAAACAGCAGAAGAAAATATTTTGTTCATACAAATACAAAATAATACATACTTTTTTAGCAGGTTCACAGTTTTACCAGTATAGATGGAGAGAAATTAGTATCGAGACACTTCGTTCCCCATTTCCCACCCGAAAGTGAAACATTGGTTTCTGAGTGGCATTGGTCAACGCAGCCTTTTGTTTAACCAAAACGTGGACCAAAAAATAATTTTAATATTTGTGGGAATTGAATCTACAACCAAATGTTGAAAATAGTGTTGTGAAGTCAGACGCCATTGCGCCATAATGTCTTCCGTACAAATGTCTCTGACTGATATTATATTTTTTTTAGCTTCACACTGTATCCCGCATATAGCAGGGTAGGCAGAGGGAACCTGAGAGTCTAATGTTAAGACACTCTGTCCCCCACTTTCCGCCGAGTCTAAACATTGCGTGCTGAGTGGCGAAACTCAACGCCGCGCTTTGTCTAATTATCAAACCCAGGAAATGAAAATACAAAACTTCTTACATTTAGAATATTATAATTTACTAACATATTTCTCTTCAGTACGCAAAAATAAAAAAGAAGTTATTTCCTTACATTGTCACTTTCAATTTATATATTTTTACTTGTATTTATTATTATTATTTTAGTTTTAATGTTTATTTGTTCATATACAAGTATGTACAACTTCAGTACTGTTATTGTAAGTAACAACGACTGTAAGGTGGGCGTTAATAACCGCGACACAGTTTTACACTAATGCGGTTATTATCGTACATTTAGCACAATATTGTTTCTGGATGTTCTGTGAAATGTCGTAAATAAACAAATTAAAAAAGATGGTTTTGTTATCATAATTAAAATGCTACCAGATGCTTGGAGCCATAATGGTGTAATAAGACGATGGTAGCGAGTACGATAACCACTTGGGACAATGACAAATTCATTGTATGGTAACATTATTTTGATTTCCGTTGAGTTGCGCGGCGTTGAGTTCCGCCACTCTATGTATGAGTTCCGCACACAATGTCTCAGGTTAGCGGAAAGTGGGTAACGGAGTATCTTAACCCTAGATTCTCAGGTTCCCTCTGCCTACTCCGCTATGTGCGGGATACAGCGTGAAGTTAAAAAAAAATGATTTCCCTGTTTCGTTAAGATAAAGTCTGGCATTGGGTGACGCAATATCTCGAATTTAGATGAAAACTAAATAAAATATTGAGTGAGAAATACGCGAGTAAGAGGTTTGTTAAAATCAATAGTAACAGTTCAATAATTATAATTATAAATTAAAAATTATGTACTATAAATAATAATTATGGTACGAATATAAATAACAATAATTTAATATTCTACTTGAAATGAATCATTTTATTTATGCCTATAGTTTATTTTGTTCCACATATAAATTAACAGTCTATATAACGCCATTAAAGCTGCTCGTGTTCGCCCTTACATTAGACGTCAACGAGCTCTCGCTTCATAGAAAAGACATCAACGAGATCTGCTTAATCACAAACAATTTTATTACAATTCAATATACTATTAAAAGAATTTCAATGTACACATAATTTGCATTTATAAAGTTTTTCATATGTTGTTAAGAGGTTGTAAAATTTTATTGCGTCCAAAGTAGTATTAGTTATAAAATATATATATATATTTAGCTCAACACTTGCGATCTTTTTATTTTTCAAACCTTTATTCGTAATGCAGTTTCATTTAAATTTTATTAATATTAGCTTAGTTGGTAAAGTTAATATGCGTTTTTATGTTCGCTTAAAAGTGGACACTTGCAAAAAATATCACTTTTCAGCCTATTACCAGTCTAGTGTGTTATTAAATAGTGGAAACGACTAGAAATAATCCATCGACGACAATACCTGTTAATACATACATAGCTTCACGCTGTATCTCGCATATAGCAGGGTAGGTAGAGGGAACCTAGTGTTAAGACACTCCGTTCCTCACTTTCCACCGAATTGAGGCATTGCGTGCTGAGTGGCGGAATTCAACGCCGCGCCTTGCCTTGTTACAAAACCTAGGAAATGAAAAATTCCATTTCCTGGAGCGAGAATCGAACCCACAACCTGTCGCGTTTACAGTCGCACGCTTGTGCCTCTGTGACACGACACATAAAAAAACAGTCGAATTGAGAACCTCCTCCTCTTCTTGAAATTATTAATGAATCCTTATACATATTTATTTATACGAATAATAATTTCTTCCTAGAGTGGAAATCGAACCCACAACCTGTCACGTTTACAGTCTCAAGCTTGTGCCTCTGCGCCACGACAGGCGTCTGTATACCTGTTATTTTGTTTAGATATCATTAAATATTATCGATAAGCAAGTCAATCTTTTAACAAAATCTGACAGGACGGTCAAGTTACACAGTGATTAATTAATATGAATCCCATGTTGAACAGCCCCACTTCCTGACGCCCACCAGTGTATTAGAAACTCACACTCGCGCGCAGAAAAGGATTAGAGGAAAGATGCTTGGAATAGTTCTAAGTCTCCACATTCGTCGCGTAGATCTCAAGCGGCGCGCGCGCGTACACCACGAATTTAGTCACGCTCCATCGCCGGGGCAACGACCTCGCGGCCATTTTTTCCAAGCAACGTCCTTGCCAAACATGGCGAACAGCTGATGCACGATAATCTGTGTAATTTTTAAGTGGCTCAATATTTTTAAAAATATATACATTTTTTTTATTACTGGCTAGTATGTTAGATTTCTTTTTTTTTTTTGGTATTTTTTTTTCTTTGAAATTCAAATAGTGACAGATTAGTGTGGTGTGGTGGTTTTTTTGTAATTTTTCGATGTGATGTGTTTTGTGCCTGTGATGATAAGATTATTTATATTGCAGGTACGTTTTATTCAATTTATATTATATTTTACAAAAATAATATTGTAGACTTAAATATTTAAAAATAACTCAATATATTTTATAAACTTTTATTTTACTAACTAAATATTTGTTTTTAATATAAAAATATGAAATGGCTGATTCAATAATTTTATTCCTGACGTAGGAATCTTAAATCACTTTTCTGATTTTACAATTTTCTGATTCATTTAATAGTGGCTATTATGAATCAATCTATATAAAATATATGTATATCAACAATTATATATTTGTTTATTTAGTTTGTACATTTTCCACATCTTACCGCCGGCTTATGTTACGAACGCGACGGCATTAATCGTTTTGCTATTGAATTATAGCTAATAAAATAATTTTTAAAATAAAAAAAATTGTTTATTTTACTTATTACTAACAAAAAAATATAATTTAAGCATATATATTTATAAGGTAGGTTTTCAAAGGTGCATTTTAATAGGTTACCATCTTCTTTACTTATAATTACTTAATTTTCTCATCGAGTTACAATATCGAAGACTTTTCTTGTTTTTAAAAGTCATTGAATTCAAGTTTATATTGTAGATATTAATGAAAATATAATAATAATATTATACTTATAATATTACATACATACATACATACATAGATTCATACTGTATCCTATATACAGCAGGGTAGGCAGCGGGAACCTAGTGTTAAGACACTCCGTTCCCCACTTTCCGTCGAATTGAGGCATTGCGTGCTGAGTGGCGGAACTCAACGCCGCGCTTTGCCTTATGACTAAGCCCAGGAAATGGAAAATTCCATTTTCTGGAGTGAGAATCGAACCCACCTGTCGCATGTATAGTCGCACGCTTGTGCCTCTGCGCCACGACGGGCGGTAATATTGATTAAATAATTAATAAATATTGAAAAATCGACAAAATTATACCATATTCTTATGTTAGTGAATGCTTCTCATATTACTGTGTATTATACCCAATATACAATCAATATAATATGTATCTACACTTTACTACAATTAAGTTTTTCTTACTTAAACTTTAATAAATGATTATTTATTCCATGTTATATTTTTTTATATAAGTCAAAATAAATTACTTTAAATATTTTATATTACCTCTAAATTAATAACGTAATTAAAAAAAAATAATTAGAGGTAGTATATATATATATATATATATATATATATATATATATATATATATATATATATATATATAAGTATATATATATATATTTATATTAATTACATATGTGACTGCGGATCACTACTGTAAGCCGTTCGAAACGTGCAATTTTATAAAATTTTAGTATCTAATAACGAAATATGCGTAATTTAGCCGGTTAAGACAAAACGCGCTGTTAACTTCCGCCACTCAACATGGAATGTCTAAAATTCAGGCGGAAAGAGGAGAACGGAGTGTGTTGTCTAGGTTCTCTCTATCTACCTTGCTTCGGGATAAAGCGTGAAGCCAAAAAACTGGAAAAAAAAATAAAACAATTAAAGCAGATTCATTTAAAATATGTAATAATCGCAAAAACCAAAGTCCTTATTAAATTAAATTAATATTTAAAAAAGCGAGATAAAGTTGCAATTACGAATTTAAAAGACTTAGCAAGAAAATTGTATGTTGGTAACATTTTCAACATATCTAACCTTAATTGATAGAATACTGTACATAGCGAAATTATTAAAGAGTTGTTAAGCTATTTAATCTACGTCTTTGCATCTCCAGTGTCCGTTTATGATCGAATAATGACATTTTCTATGAAATTTGCTCATTTATGGTTGTTAGAATGACTACTAATGTTACTTTTAAAGTTAGATCTCGTTTTAGTTATTGCTATATTGAAAAATAATATGAATAATTAAGCATAAGATAATCGACTTTAAAGAACATGCACTAAAAACAATTATTACGAATAACTCAAAAACTAGAAAACAGACCCTAATTAAAATGGAACCAATGTGGTTCCATAAGCAGAAGCATTAGCTATCATATAAAAAAGGATCATCAAAATTGGTTTAGCTAGTAAAAAGTTATGCGTTAGCACACATAAAACATGCAGTAAAATTGATATGCTCCTTCTTTTTTGAAGTTAGTTAAATATTATACAAGTATGTATAATAAAAGCAGTGTAACATAACGCAATATATTAAGGCATGTCTCATATACTTTACTTATATTTATTGAGTAATTATGTCACATGATTAGTTGAGAAATGTCTCACTGTACATGGGATAGTTGTGGTTGACTGTAAGAATTCTACCAAGAGAAACTATTTCTTAAGCCCATAAAATTTAATAATATCTTCCCTTTGTAAAATAGAACGCGGCATTGACTTCCGTTACTTTACACGAAATGTTTCTATATCGGAGAGAGTCAATAGCAGAGTGTCTTAGTACTAGTTTCTTCATCTTAGAAGGAGATAAAAAAATACATACATAGCTTCACGCTGTATCCCGGTAAATATATAGCAAGGTAGGCAGAGGTATAAAGTAAGGTAGGCAGAGGTAACCTAGTGTCAAGACGCTCCGTTGTCCATTATCCGCCGAATTAAGGCATTAACATTAGGTTCCCTCTATAGCAGGGTAGACCTGCTATATACTGGACACAGCGTGAAGTTATGTATGTATGTATTTCGATATATTTCAGATTTTGGCTAGCACCTCTCCTAAGAGCTTGATAGCATTATTTGCAAATGTATTCGTAAATAATTGGCACAAATATTTTTATAGGTTTAATTTTATATTAATTAAATACAATTAAACGTAATTATATACAGCTTCCTCCTATAAATTCTGTTTTAAAAAAACCCTTAGTTAAGGCTTTCATAGCGCAGTGAAACAGCGTCTGTTCTTGGTTGATGCATGTGGCTTCAATTCCCACACGGAGTATTGATTATTTTCATTCTAGTAAGGCAAAACGTAGCGTTGAGTTCCGCTACTCAACACGCAACACTCTATATATGGTAGTAAGTAGAGAAGTTCCAACTTTAAGTTCTCTTAGACTACCTTGTTATACACTACACTATCCGCTGGAAAGAAACGTGCGTAAAAAAATCAACACACCATTTTCTTCAACAGACCGGAAAAATGAATATTTTTATATATAAATATTCTCTTATGTGCAGTCGACCATACTTGCATTGTAACTGAGGCTTAGTATGTATTACATAAAGACATATATGGCTGAATTTTAAAATGTATGTGTTTTTGCCCAGTTACTGTATTTGATAGCGGAAAGTAAATGAAGAATGTACCGATATTGTAGCATAAAAAATATATATTTTTAAGGGAAACTTCTTTAGAATCGCGATATAAAAGCTTAGTGTAGCGAAAAAATGTCACTAAAAAGAGACAAAATACACTTCTATCCGATTTAACTTACGAAAGAGTGACATTACTGCGAAAGAATTAAAAGAATTAAGGTCTATCGTGCCGCAGAGGCATAAGTTCGCGTCTGTAAACACGATAGGTTGTGGGTGAGATTCCCAGTTCAGGAAATTAAAATATTAAATATTTATAATAATTAATATTTAATATTTTCATTTCTTCACTCTGGTTACAAGGCATAGCGCGGCGTCGAAATCTCCAACCCAGTACGCAATGCCTTAATTCGACGGAAAATGGTGAACGGAATTGAATTGGTGAGGGCAGAAACAACGTTAGTCCGGATTTTCAAATTTTGCGAGAGGGAGAAAAACAACACGCATCTTGCCTTTCTAAGCTAGTTTAAATCGATTAAGAAATTTTACATTTTTTATGACTTACGTTGTTTCTGCACTCACCTATTCAATTTTTGATAGAACGGAGTGTCTTAACACTAAGTTCCCCTCTGCCTACCCTGCTATGCCTGCAGCTAAAAAAGAGTGAGATAGTATATACTTATAGAATATTTCCTACTTGTAATTTATTAAATATAAAATAAAATACAAAAATAAGAAAAAAGTTATCCTTTATTTACCTTACATTATTGTAATATAAGGGGTTCCTCCCCTGCTCGCATTGCTCCACCCTCGCTAGTAACGATTAAAAAAATTGAAATGAAATATCCAGTCACATGTCACTTTTTCAATTATTCTGTCAATCGCCGCGAGCAACTGCTAACACTATAATAAAAAGATCCCATAAGAATGACATTTATTTATAATATTTTTATAGCTGTTACCCGAGGTTTCGCTCGCGTGTCCAGTCCATACTACATACTATAGAACATAGTGCGTTAGTTTAAAGACAAGGAGATTATCAAATTCTTTGACAATTATATCTTCCAAAATAGATATTTTGATTTTATACCTCTAAGAATTTAGTGTACAAAGATTCATGACAATCAGCTGAGCAGTTTTGGCGAGAAAGCGTAACAAACAGACTTCCATTAACATTTATAATATTAGTGAAAAATATACTATTCGACACTTCTGTCGTATGTGATATGCACATATATGTTTCTGTTGTTGTTTTTTAGCTTCACGCTGTATCCCACATATAGCAGGATAGGCAGAGGGAGCCTGAGAATCTAGTGCTGAGTGGCGGAACTCAACGCCGCGCCTTGATACCAAACTCAGGAAATAAAAATACAAGATTTTAAATTTCCTGGAGTGGCAATCGAACCCACAGCTCTGCGTCACGACAGCCGTCTATTGAATTTGTTTTAAACAAAATATTTTTTTTAATATCATTTGAGATATGTACTTAGCTGTGACTAATTATCCACTCTGCCGGGTATCCTAGTAATATAAGTCTTGAAAGAGTAACGTAAGGTTTTTGTAGGCAGCTTCTGTGTCCAGGTTTGGAGTCCCATATAACCTGTCCGAATTCCCAATCGGGCGGGTATCCGTAAAGGGGTGTCCTTACGATAAAAAATGTCAATTAACCGCTTATTATGTCATAATATGTAACCTTTTTATATTTATTTATGATATCTATAATTAACTGATGAATTTGTAAAGAAGTTAGGATATATATGCTACAAACACTTTTTTTTTTGTATAAATATAGATAACTAAATAAATATAACAATTCTGAAATGTTGAAATTTTTTGCCGTTAAATTTTTGCTTTGATTTTATATATATATATATATATATATATATATGAGCAGTAGTTATAGTATATATAGCATATATATATATATATATATATAAGCATGGTGTATATATATATATATATATATATATGTATATATTCTAATGCAAATTAGTGCACCTAGTATAAAAGTAATGTGTAACCTCATCCTTGAAGCTTCCATAAAAATATAAAAATAAAGCTACTTTTATAGTACATTTGTTTTTTGGCATCGATCATCTAGTTAAATTATTCTATATGTTTCCACTTTTACTTTAAAGGGCTACATGATATCGAAGCTATCATCCATAAACTACACTGTCTCGCGCCATATTAAAATTTTCATACAATTGTTGTAACTTTTTTATGAGAATTCCTGTAAACAGTCCCATTTTAGATGCTGGCTATTAAAAAAAAATATTCGCACGTTTAAGATGTTTAGCATGTATCATCAGGCAATAAATACATACATGGGTTAAGAAGTCTGCTGTAATTCGCAATATAGCAGGGCAGTGTTGGTGAGGGAACCCAGTGTTAAGACCCTCCGTTCCCCACTTTCCGCCGAATTGAGGCACTGCGTGCTGAGTGGCGGAACTCGACGCCTCGCTTTGCCTTATTACCAAACCAAGGAAATGAAAAAATCCAATTCCTCGAGTGGAGATAGAACCCACAACCTGTCGCGTTTACAGTCGCACGCTTGTGCCTCTACGCCACGACAGGCGTTAACGCTATATTATAAGCTATTTTCACTTTTTTCAAAGGTTTACATAAAGTGTATGTATTTAAAATGCTTTTATGTAGTACAAGCAGTTGGTGAGATAAAAAACGGATTAAAATTGTACCCTTAAGTATTAAAATGATAAAAATATTTCACATAACATACCATTAATTACTAGTATTCAATAATTATAGTTAATGGCTTGTGCCATTACCACCGTCACATTTACTTGAGTACACACTCCCCACGTACGAAAGTTCAATGTATGGAGTTCATTAAATAATTTAGAAAGAATGATGCTAAGTGCGATTATGATATGTTAAACCTGTTATACTAGCTTCACTTTTTTACTTGAATACCAGAGTAATAAGTGTGTAGTGTCACAACACTTTGTTTTCCACTGTCGGCTTTAATTCTTAAAGAAAAATAATTTAAATATGTTCGATTATTGCTCCGATTGTGGTTGTAGGAATCGAATCTATATCCATCGCGGTTACAGTTAAATCTTACCCATTATATATGTAGTCATATAAACTGCACGTATTATTTTTAAATATGTTTCCAGTAACGCAGAATGTTTTTCTATTTGCTACCTTTGCTGTTGCATGAGTAAAACTGACATCAAATTTGTTCTTGATATAAATGTTTTTATTATTGATTTTTTAACATTTTTGTTATATGTTTGAACTAAATTTGTAATCTACAATCTTAGCGTAAAATTTCAATAGATGCTTTCTAGTGAATACTCATGCTTTTCACGTGACCTTTCTCCATATATCTATATATCATCAAAGTATGGGGGACAATTATTTTTTTAACATTATATAAATAATCTAAGAAGTATGAAAATAAAAATATTGCCTACATGTTTTAATGGTAAAAACTAAATATTTAAGCTTATTTTAGTCCCCTAAAAATATACTAAAATATCAACAAAATTTAAATGCAATAAACTAAACGAAATTTCATGTTTATTATCCATTTCATTATACTCGACCATTATTTCTTAATATCGCGCAAAGATGTAACAGGCAAAGGCACATAACAACTGAATACAGGTAAAACAACTTAGGGGAAGTCACTAATGAAAATAATAACATTATAAGCCCGGTGAATTGGCTTTTTAGCTGTTCTTATACGTAAGGTAAATCTGCACTACTCGTTGTATGGGATGCCACTGTAATTACGTGTTGGTTATATCACATTGACTGGATACATTTTTTTGTTAAATATTTATATTAAGTTCATTGTGGCGCAGTGGTACTGTGTCTAATTAACTAAAATAAACGCTATTGGTTGTGAGTTCGATTCCCACTTGGATATGATTATGTTTAAATTATTTTCATTTGTTCCATTGTCGCGTAGTGTAAGTGTGACTGCAAGGGTGAAGTGTAAAAAAAACTGTTTTCATTGCTCTGGTACGAAAAAGTGCGGCGTTGAGTTCTGCCACTTAACACTCTATGTAAATTCGGGCGGAAATCGGCGAATTGAGTGTCTTGACACTAACTTCATTCTCACTGCTATGCGGGATAAAGCGGTTTTTTTACTTATCATTATATTATTTTTATATTATATTTAGTTATGAAGCAACTTATATCGTTTACGTTAAAATGAAATGAAGGTTCAAATTTAGTTTACATTTTTGACGTTGATGTTATAGTTATCACAAGATAAAGGAACGTTACAATAACCCTAGCAATGTTTTTTTTTATTTTCTTTAAGTACTACATAAAAAATGGCGCCGAAAGTCGCAATTGGTTATTTATTTTATTGGACTTCTTAACTCTTATCTTATAAACATACTTGAACACAATCATTAAAAATAATTAGATATACGCACAAATATAAAATAAGTATATACCAACACAGATTTATTTGGCAAAGGACAATAATAGATAGAAATTGATAAAATTAAAACATAGAAATTTCCCTATATGTCCCGCTGAGTTTCTTGCGCCGGTTCTTCTCAGGTCTGAGGCATTAAATTTAGTGAACCGGTGGTAAATTATTTGACGTTCAAAAAATGAAGCTTGTAACTTCTTATTTTGAATAAAATTATTTGACTTTGACTTTGACTTTGACTTTGTATAACAATAATTTGCTGATTTAAGTATTTTAATAAGAAATATTTATAATTAAGACTTTAACAAAAAAAGAAAACTGACTTAAAATAAAACGCACTAAAAAGAAAAAAAATTACGAATAACTGAAGAATTATTCATTAGACCTAAAATAAATTAATATTAGGGACTACATCAAAATCACTAGTTATTATACAAAAAAAAAAACATAATCAAAATCAGTTTACCCAGTACATAACGCTTGCCGTGGCGCAAAGGCACAAGCGTGCGACTGTAAACGCGACATGTTGTGGGTTCGATTGCCACTCCAGGAAGTGTAAAGTTTTTAGTATTTTCATTTCCTGGGTTTGGTAACACAAGGCAAATCGCGGCGTTGAGTTCCACCTCTCAGCACGCAATGCCTTAATTCGGCGGAAAGTGGGAAACGGAATTGCTGTAAGAGAACGGAGTGCCTTAACACTATGTTCTCAGGTTCCCTCTGTCTGTCTCTGAAAAAAAGTTTACCCAGTAACAACTTATACAATAATACTCAAAAAATACAGTTAAATTAAATACCTTCTCCTTTCTTAAAGTCAATAAAACACAACATTGTTAAGATTACTTCTTGTATCTGTTTTTGTCCAGTCAATGTGCACACGGCTGTATCGGTAACGACCGTTTAATGTGCGTTCACGCTGGTCGCATTATTATCCTACGTATGATATACGATGTTGAAGATATGATTCGATAGGCCATACATTTCGTTTAAAATGAAGAAAGCTAAGATTTTGTAATGTTTCCCATATCCCAGGTTAGTTAAACAATTTTGTATTTAATTATTATGACTAGATTAATATTAGCTATTGGAAATAAGTTAGACCGGAAATAAGATTTAGTCTAAAATAGTAGCTTCAACTTTAAATAAATATTAGTAGTATTCTTTTTCGCGTGTCGTGGCGCAGAGGCACAAGCGTGCGACTGTAAACGCGACAGGTTGTGGGTTCGATTCCCACTCCAGGAAATGTAAAATTTAGTATTTTCATTTCTTGGGCTTGGTAACAAGGCAAAGCGCGGCGTTGAGTTTCGCCACTCAACACGCAATACCTCAATTTGGCGGAAAGTGGGAAACGGAAATTGAAAGATAATGGAGTGTCTTAACACTAGGTTCTCTGATTCCCTCTGACTACCTCGCTATATGCGGGATAAAGCGTGAAGGTTCTTGGTTGTATTCATCAACTGATGATCATGGTTGGCAGACGTTTTACAAGCGCAAAAGCATTTTTGGCAGTAATTGCGCATCTCACTGCTTCGTGGAATTTTTGTGAGGCGTTTACATTTTTTAGTTGGTTGGTCCATCGCGCTGTCGTTCGGCAATGTGATCTTTAACACTCATCTAGAGTATTACCAAATTCTTAATTTTCAGTCCTTTCGAAAGCTACTACCGCCTCAGAAGGCAGCTCTGCTGAGAAGACCCGTCAAGGAACTCAACAGTTGCTTTTTGCAAATAATTTTCAAAACTTTACAATAAACATATTGACTTGTATACTACTATGAAGTTTTTACTGTAGTAACTAAAATAAATTTTGGATACAATTTCCACTTAGGACTTAGATAATATTTGTAACAAACGAAGAACGGAGCGTATGAAAAGGTCCTCTTGGCCTCAGTACGTTCTAGGTTTCAGGCCTCATTTTGCTTGTTTCGGGACATGAGTGAAGATTGTTAATATGATTGTATTTTTATTTTAGTGATCGATTTATATAAGAATTTAGCGTAAGTAAAACAAAAGGACATTCGTCTTAGGGCGGTTTTCATACATCGATATCCACGAGTTTGATTCCACATAGCTTTAGTGGATATCTTTTTAAGGCAATAGGTGTTATTTTAACATTTTAAATATTGTTTTTAAAGCACTATTTATTTATATACTTAAGATAAGAGAAACATTAAGAATGAGGTATACAAGTTATAACTAAGAAACGAAACTATTTTAACTGGAATTTTTTTTTTAAAATAGATACATTAATAATTAAAAGTAGAACAAGAAAAGAAAACCAATTTCAAATTAAACGTAAAATGATTACGAAGAACTCATAAACTACTAGTCAGATCTCAACGTAATTTTAATGGGACCACATCAAGAAACACTAGCTTTTATATAAAAAAAAGAATCATTAAATTTGGCAGACTCAATAAAAAATACACTTGAATTGGGAAGCTCATTCTTTTTTTTTTAGCTTCACGCTGTATCCCGCATATAGCAGGGTAGGCAGAGGGAACCTGAGAACCTAATGTTAAGACACTCTGTTCTCCACTTTCCGCCGAATTGAGGCATTGCGTGCTGAATGGCGGAACTCAACGCCGCGCTTTGCCTTGTTACCAAACCCAAGAAATGAAAAAGTCTATTTCCTGGAGTGGAAATCGATCCCACAACCTGTCGCGTTTATAGTCGCACGCTTGGGCCTCTGCTTCACGACAGGCGTTCCTCCTTTTCTTGTATTCACTTAAAAATATATATCTATCGAGCTACGTTGGAGTCCTTATATATATTAATCTATATGAATAATAATTTCTTTGACAGAAATTTTAATAAATAAGTAATAAACAGATTTCGATACGATACAATTTTATAATATTCGGTATAAATAAATAAAGTCATTAAAATAATTTGATTGAATTTAGCTGTAATAAAACGTTGATACATCGATATCTGTATCTAATAATTACCGTTATTTGTTTTTATTAGTCGTGAGAATTATAATATAACTGTTAAAAGGGAAGTTTGAATAAGTATTATGTTATTTTGGTAAAACTTTGCTAAGTTGGCAGTAATGGAGCTTTTTTTTATTTTTTTTTAGGGTCACGCATGTAAAGGGTACACAGAGGGAACCCGAGAACTTAGTGTTAAGACACGCCATTCTCTTTCCACATTTCCGTTCCCCACTTTTTTATATTTTTTTTAATATAAGTTTTACTGTAAACGTGGTTGGTTGTAGGTTCGAGTCCCACTCGAGGGTGTGCCTACTTTTTGCATAATTTCTAGAAATATTTAAATAGCTAAGCGATTTTACTGTCTATATTTGGCACTAGGAATATTAGTAGCTTATTGAATTAATGTACATATTGTGTCGCCATTCATAGTCGCTATCCTAATGTAAAGACAAAACGTGTGTATTGTTAACCAAAATCATTAAGAATAATTATATTATATCTGAAGAATTATATCTGATGCCTGTAGTGGTGCAGAGGCACAAGCGTGAGATTGTAAGCGCGACAGGTTGTAGGTTCGATTCCTGCTCCAGGAAATGTAAAAGTGTTCGAGTTCGGGTGTTCAAGGGTTCGAGTCCCGCTACGTTCAAATATTTATAGATTTTCTATCACACACACACACACACACACACACAGTCAAATTGAGAACCTCCTCTTTTTTTGGAAATCGGTTAAAAATGACATAAAAATACGTTTTTAAAAAATATGTTATAAAAAAAAAGTAAAGCATTTTTAGAGCTAATCGTATACAAATTTTAACGCAGCAGGTGTAAACTTTTTATGTTGTTTTCTAAAAATGTTTTTCTTATCCTAAATGTGTTATTAACACTTTAAAAATATTAAAAATATGTATCAGAAAAATCATATCAATTATTTTAATAAAAAAGTCAAAAAAGCTACATATTAAAAGAACCCAAATTTTAATTAATAATTGTGACCATTGTGGCGCAGTGGGACTAATTTAAACATCTGGCGTCTGACTGTATACGCGTTTGGTTATGATTTTGATATCCACTAGAATGAATCATTATATATCAAGGCAAAGCGCGGCGTTGAGTTCCGATACTCAGCACGCAATGCCTCAATTCGGCGGAAAGTTGGGAACGGAGTGTCTTAACACTAGGTTCTTAGGTTCCCTCTGCCTACCCTGCTATATGCGGGATACAGCGTGAAGTAAGTGTAAAAAAATGAATCTTTATGTTTTTTTTTATTTCTCCACTCTCATACAATAAATCGCGGCGTTGAGTTCCGCCACTTAGCAAATCTCGAATTCGGGCGGAAAACGGGTAACGGAGTGTCTTAACACTAGGTTCACTCTGAATACCCTGCTATGCGGGATATAGCGTGAAACTGCTTTTTAACTAATAAAGACTGAAACTTTAGTAACATTTAGTGGACATATGACTTAGTTAGACAGTTTGACACGAACAGGTTCGAGATTGCTTCACGTTAAAATAAAAAAGATTGTACTCTTTTTAAAAGATATCTTTAAAATCAGTGGTGTAGGAAACTATGTCTCATATTTAATTTTATTTCAAAAATTATTATTAAAGGTGAGACCATCATAGCGAAGTAGGACAGTGTAAATTGTAAACGAGATTGGTTGTAAGTTTGATTCTCAGTTGGTTGAATGCATATACAAATTATGTTCATTTCCCAATTTTGGAAAATTAACGTCGGCGTTATGTTCCGCCAAAACCGCCGCAACACCTCTATTTCAGTTGGAGAGTGGAGCTGAGTGTACGTGTCATAACATTTAGTGCTCTCTAACTGCTCTGCTATAAAAAAGCGTGAAATTATATTTGTCTACGTATTATTAAGAGGTTATGGGTTCGATACCCCCTCCAGTTGAGTTCCGCCACTTAGCACGCAAAGTCTCAATTCACCGGAAAGTGGGGAACGGAGTGTCCTAACACTAGATTTCCTCTGCCTACCCTGCTATATGCGGGATACAGCATGAAGCTATGTATGTATTATTAAAAATTATATTTCTATAGCGTTATATGCAACATTATTTAGATACAAAGATATCTAAAAGTCAAACTTACAAATAACTAGAAAGTTTCAAAACAAAATTCTACGAATAACATTTATCGACCCGACCATCAATTTTCAAATATAGTTAAATACATTGAGTTCAGTCTATTCTAATCTATTCAAGTAACCTAAAATAAAATAAAATTAAAAAAAAAAAACAAATTATTTCTAAAATGACATTCCAATCACAAAAGAAGTTGTCAAGATATACCCCCACCATGAATCAGTTATCGATGTCAAAGACTCGAGAGTCGGGGAGTTCGTGCGTGACGCGGCGTCACGGTTTTTTGCAATGATATCTTTTTATTTTTTATTCGCTTTGCCGCATTGAATTCTATGAATCAAATATAACATAGATTATATCCGATATTATGCAGTTGAATTTTGTTCGGCGAAATCGTTTTACAATGAGTGAGATGAGTTTTTTGTGCGCCGGCGCCGGTTGCTCGGCTATTTAGCAAATAGACGATTTTTAATGGACGACGCTGTATAGCGTGATAGGAAAACTGTATATTAACAGTGTACATTATTTGGCGATGTTGTTTAATTAGTTGCAATTTTGGGAGCGTCGTGGCGTGACGTACTGAAAGCTACAAAAACTTTAATGTTTAATTACCAGATATATCATTTTTTCCTTACAGCCTTATAATTACTAATTTGAATATATGTATCATTTTACGTTTATTATATGAGCTACATTAAGAAAAAAGTTACACTATATTTTTATTGTCGAATAATATTAAAAAAAAACGATCAAAATAATTAAACTCTTTGTTAAAACTGCGCATATCGTGGTTTGAACCCACTTCTCTTGGATCTCTCTACAAGCGCTTCAGGGTCGGGTTTTTATACGGTCCTTGATTGTTATACAAATATGTGATAACTTTTCAGGAGAAGTTGTTATTTACTCAATTACTTTAACTAGTGTCCCCGTTGACGCGTTAATAACGCGTCCTAGTAACGAATGTATGTCACTTTGTATAAACATGGATATCTAACCATGGTAGTGAGTGTAACATTTATTTTATTAATGTTATATATTTTTTATGTATTATTTAAAAAAATGCTATCATTGTACACTCCTTCGCTATATAAACTATAAGTGTGCCAAGTTTCATGCTCCTCTGTCCGCGTAATTTTCGTAAAAAGGGGTCCAGTTTTTGCTTCACGTATATAGATAACTATCTAGTATGAAAAATATTTACACTAGATACCTATTTGTACAAAATCTCTATGCATTGCCTATACATTATTCTGATAAACAAGCTGTATCATAATAAAGTTTTATCTAAATCTGTTCAGTAGTTTTTGCATGAAAGAGTTACACATCACAAACTTTCCCATATGTATATAGATTTAGAAGAAAGTATCTTATAATAGTCAATAAGTACATTACACTTATAAGAATGTATTACTCCACTCAATTATACATACATAAAAGGAACGTACACCCATTCACAAAGTAATTTGCATACTTAACTAATTTAACTCAATCATCTCAATTAATCACACATTAGCTCTCGTCTCATTAGACTTTATTTGATTCTTGAAGATTTATTGCCGTTTAATATAATTCCTTAAGGGATTCTCTTAATTAGCTATCTTTTTCTAACTATAAAGCTTAATGTTTCGCAAGAAATTATGTTTTTACTTAAAAACTTCTCGTAGAAGTTTAAACGATAGTTGTATACAAAAAAGTGGATCCATGGAAATAACATTAATTGGTCTAGATGTGCCATGTAAGGTAGTAAAAAGCCGGTTGACAAGTCAAGACGAACATTAGCTTATTAATGTGGCCTCTGAAGATGGTACGCACAACGCTTATAAACGCGTATATTAAATAAATTATATGCATATTAGGTATGAGGAATATTCAAAATTTTTTGATTATAATTTTTATTTTTATTTAACGTCTGTCGTGGCGCAGACACAAGCGTGTGACTGTAAACGCGACAGGTTGTGGGTTCCATTCCCACTCCAGAAAATGTAAAATTTAGTATTTTCATTTCTTGAGTTTGGTAACAAGGCAAAGCGCGGCGTTGAATTCCGCAACTCAACACGCAATGCCTCAATTCGGCGGAAAGTGGGGAATTAAATTGTTGAAAGAGAATGGAGTGTCTTAACATTAGGTTCTCTGGTTGCCTCTGCCTACCCTGCTACATGCGGGATACAGCGTGAAGTTCAAAAAAATATATGATTCTTTTATTCCTTAGGTTTATTGATCCATGAATATTTTGATAGTGATAAATGTTTACGTTCTCCTCGTATTCTAGAGTAGGCTTGTTATTAATCTTGATTTGAAAATTGGGAATTTTATTTACAACACGTGAAAACTTACTTATTTTTCATTGTTATTAAATTATAAAGCCTATCGTGGCGCAAAGGCACAAGCGTGCGACTGTAAACGCGACAGATTGTGGGTTCGATTCCCACTCCAGGAAACTGAATTTTTCATTTTCTGGGCTTGGTACAACTTGGTACAACTTTGGACAAGGCAAAGCGCGGCGATGAGTTCCGCCACTCAGTACGCAATGCCTCAATTCGGCGGAAAGTGGGGAACAGAATGTCTTAACACTAGGTTCCCTCTGCCTACCCTGCTATATGCGGGATACAGCGTGAAGCTATGTATGGATGTATGTAATACGTGAAAAGCAATTAGGCATACTTAAACGTGGTAGGTGTTAATATTATCCTTATTTTTAAGGGTTATTTATTATATGTCGAAGCACCCTGCTTCCAATTTTCGTTTCGTTGTTTTGTCTGCAGTAGTGGTCACTATATATATAACGATATATAATACAAAATTCTTACCCCACGACAAGCGGTCTACGCAAGCCGAGGTTCGGCCTCACAGGAGGCGCCCTTGCGATACCGCACTTCTAAGCTGATGGACCTCCTCTCGAGGAGGCCAAGCCAGGGTCGGAGCTCATCAAGCTCGGCCCCTCACAAAGCCCGGTGACGCTGTAGAGGCCGCTATGGCCAACAGCATACTACACAATCGAAAAAAAAAAAAAAAACAAAATTCTGCTGTTACTAACTTTGCAACATACAATATACAGCAGAAAATAACAGATAATGGCGTGGAAAGGTAAAATTCGGCATGTAGGTTCCTTTAGAAGTCATAAGGTACACTCTCCAAAAATATAAACTCAAACTGTCAAATAACCTTGTTTATTTTTTATATTTACCGGTACGAGAGCCGGGAAATATATGGTACCTTCAAGCACACCGATATAGTCTATATTAAGGACACAATAATACAGACATCGTTTCAAGGTCAATGCCTGTATTCGGAAATACCGGCTTTGAATCCAGTTTCCGTTCTCCATTTTCTGCTCTTTTAGTGACATTTTTTTTTGTGGACCAGCAGCTTGTCGCACCGCAGAGGCAAAAGCTTGCGACACGACAGGTTGTGGGTTCGATTCCCACTTCAGGAAACGAAAATATTTAATAATATTTAGTAATAATCTTTTAATTTCTTCGCTCTGGTATTGAGGCCAGTACCCAATGCCTCAATTCCGAAATGTCTTGATTTTAGATTCTCTGGTTCCCTTTGCCTACTCTGCTACATATGTACGGGATACAGCGTGAAAATAAAAAAAAAATCGAATACGCAATAAAACTAAAATTGCGTTTATTAATTTTTGCATTTTAATTTTTGAAATTTAATATGGTCCTTCTGGATTTTTCAGAAATTATATTTTTGATAAGATACCGAGAACAGAGATTTTTTTCAATGGAAATTTACCACATATGGTGTGACTATAAAATTTTATTATTATAAATTCCGACTGTAAGGTTTTATGATTTTTTTATTGTACAATCAAGGAAAGCGATAAACATTTAGTATTTTGGCAATTGTTAAAATGTGATGATCTGATGTCAACATTCTTTCAATGTTTTAATTTACTTTTAGTATGTATAAAATTGTTATAAAAAACCTAATTTATTTTGGTTTCTTTGTTATTAAATTATTTTAATAACAATGAATTATTATATTAAACATATATTTTTTAGCAGTACTTTGTTGGCTCGTTGGTGGTTATGGTTGTTAAGTTGAAGGTCGTGAATTCGATTCCTCACTTACAATATAGGCTTTTTAACTGGATATAATACATACATTCCATTATCCATATTCCAGGTATCGTCTGTTTATCAATCAATGAATATATAAAAAAATATTTTTTTTTACTTACTGCGTGACTGACAGACACCACACAGACGAAATGAATGGACTGGAATGCTTAAAACTGGCATGTTAAAATGCGACTGGCTGTAGGTTCGATTTCGGCTACAGGAAATGAAAATATTAAAATAATATTTAGTACGAAAATACATAAATGATAATTTCCTCGCTCTGGTGACAAGGCAAAACGCGGCGTTGAGTTCCGCCACTCACCACCTCACCCACCTCAATTTGGCGGAAAGTGGGAAACGGATGTGTTAAAAAGAGAACGAAGTGTCTTAACACTAGGTTCACTGGCTCCCTCTGTCTACTCTGCTATGTGCGGGATACAGTGTGAAGCTAAAAATAAATCAAATCTATAATATGTTAATTCTTTATGTGTAAGATTGTAAATAAAGAGTATTTTTAAAGTTACTATTATTAACCGAAGTTGCGAGCGAAACCGAATGAACGAACGAATAATAACAAGTTAAGAGCTACAACTAAAAATTATAATCAACCATACAATTTTAAGGCTATTTAAAACTTTAACTTATTTGAAAAATTGTTCATGTACAAAATATGACTTATTTCGACAAGACAATTATACTGGACAAAAATCTTTTACACTAGTAGACCTGTTGAACCTCAAAATAACTAAATATACGTGTATGGTGTTATATTTAAAATATTTCTAAAGCATTATTATAAAAAAATAAAATATTAACAAAAAAGAAAACAATTTCAAATGAAATGCACTAATACCTTTTTAATAATTATTACGAATAACTCAAAAACTACTAATCATTTTAACTAAATTTAAATGGGACTAGCATCTAGCTATTACATAAAAAAAGGGACATCTTAATTTGTTCACCCAAAAAATAAATTAAAAAATACATTTTTTTATAGTTTCACGCTGTATCCCGCACATAGCAGGGTAGACAGAGGGAACGAGAGAACCTAGTGTTAGGACACTCCGTTCTCTTTTAATATTTAAGTTCCCCACTTTCCGTGGAATTGAGACATCGCGTGCTGAGTGGCGGAATTTAACGCCGCGTTTTGCCTTATTACCAGAGCAAGGAAATGAAAATTCATTTCCTGGAGTGGAATCGAACCCACAACCTGTCTCGTTTACAGTCACACGCTTACAAAATACAGTATAATTCAGAAAATTAAGTGTCGGAACTCAACGCCGCGGTCTGTCTTACAAGTTAATTAGTAACGCAAACATTTTATAAATAGAACCATTTTTTAAATCGTGTCAGTTCAAACTTTACAAGCCACAGTTCGATTATTTATAGATATTAGGCGTGTCAAAAAACGGGCAATAAGTAAATTGCTGATGTCATAATACAATGAAAGAGCACGATCGTGATTGATACACAATTTCATTATAGTTTAGTCATTGTAAATGATCTTATTTATTGGAGTCGATCTTCACGTACTTCGTTCATTATGGGTGAGTGGCAAAGAAAAAAGTACAACAAGTACAAGTAGTGACAAGTCACTCCGTTCTCTATTTTAGTGTTTTTGCGTAAAGAGAAACGTAAGACCTATACTTTTTCCGACCGAACTGTGAAAAAAAATATTTAGGATTCTCACGCTTTAACCCGTATAGTAGTAATCATAGAGATCTTAAGTCGCTTCGTTCGTGTTCATGATATAATGTGTTAAGTGGGGGAACTCAACACCACGTTTTGTTTTAAGAGTATAGAAATAAGAATAATTAAAATATAATCATTGTCCCGACTGGCAATCGAATATACAACTGCCTCTAACTCAGTCGTAACGCCTGTCGTGGCGCAGAGGCACAAGCGTGCGACTGTAAACGCGACAGGTTGTGGGTTCGATTCCCACTCAAGGAAATGGAATTTTTCATTTCCTGGGTTTGGTACCTTGGTTTTGGTAACACTTTGGTATGTACTCTAACTCTGAGGCCAACGTGGTGTATACTCGTATGCAACAGAGAATATCTTATTCAATTTATTAAACTTTATACTGTTTAATTAATTTAATTTTTAATTTCAATAACCGATATAAGTTTCAACATGTAATTATTTAATAACAATACCGTTGCCTCTTCATAGCAGGAACACTCTAACAATACTATCGAATATTGTTTATTGATATCGAAATGAGTGTTGAAGGAATACTATAGCGTGTCTATGATCTATTCTATATTGTCTCTGGTTTTCAACTGTCAAAAAAGCAAACGTGTTCATTACAAAAACTGCTCGTTTTATTAGTAATTATAGGTTATGGGCCCAGCACGCTTCCACTGTAAGCCTCCTAAATCAAAGACAATAGCCTCAGTGATGTTGTGATAAACATCATTATGATTCATATAAATCTTTGGCTCGTAAAGAAATCAAGCCTACAGCATCCTGTACACCTGTCAGATATTTACATAGTACTGTGTGGCTGAGTGCCTACTCAGTACGGCGGAAGTTATAATAAGTTAAATATCTTTTGTTATGTTTTCACTTTTTCCCGTATAGTAGGGTAATCAGAGAGAAACTAGTGTCAAGACACTCCATTCTCCATTTTTAACCCAAATAAAAGAAAATTACGTGTTAAGTGGCATAGCTCAACGCCGCGCTTTGTCTTATCATAGTGTAGAAATGAAATTAATTGGAATATTGATTAGGAATAGAACCCACGATAAATCATCATCATAATCATCTGGCGGAAAGTGGGGAACGGATTTGTTAAAAGAGAACGGAGTGTCTTAACACTAGGTTCTCGGTTTCCCTCTGCCTACTCTGCTATATGCGGAATACTGCGTGAAGTTAAAAAAAAAATCATGACGATAAATCAACAGTCAGATAAGCCACTCTTTTCTCTACTTATCGCCCAAATTCAAGACATTGCGCGTTGAGTGGTGAAACTCAATTCTAGGTTTTGTCTTACTAGAGCAGAGAAATTGAAATAATTGGAATATGTTCAAAATACCAAGTGGGAATCGAATCCACGACAATTTCGAATTCGAATTCGAATCAAGATTACACTCAAAATCACACCACAACCCATATCTCTTTTAAATCTAAATGTTTTAATAAATAAAAACATTAAAACTGCCTTAGTGGCTGCTATTTTACATTTATCACTTTAAAGGTAACTGTAAACGTAGACGCAAAGTCATTGAAGAATCTCAACCAATCAGAAACGTGTTGTTCATTTTTTATGCGCACGCGCAGCCCGGTTCAAAGAAAGGTAATTACTGTTTAAATTATATGAAAATTAACATCGTTTATACTGGTTATTTTTTTATATAAACATTAAAAACTCCTTTGTGTTTTTGAAACTTTCCTTTATAAACATGGCTAAGCTAATTTTAGTAAATGTTGTATATACATACATATATACATACATAGCTTCACGCTGTATGCCGCATATAGCAGGGTAGGCAGAGGGAACCTAGAGATAAGATACTCCGTTCCCCACTTTCCACCGAATTGAGGCATTGCGTGCTGAGTGGTGGACCTCAACGCCGCGCTTTGCCTTGTTAATGAAAAATGTCACTTCCTGGAGTGGGAATCGTACCTACAAATTGTCGCGTTTAAAGTCGCACATTTGTGCTTCTGCGCCACGACAGGCGGTTGTGAGGTTACAGTTATTAAATATTTAACTCAACACCGCGTTTTGCCTTGTTACCAAAACCAGAAAATGAAAATACTAAACTTTTATATTTCCTGGATCTGCGCCACGACAGGCGATGATATATGCGTGAAGCTAAAGTGAAAAAATAAATAAATAAAATAAAATAAATGAAATTTCACGTTTTATAATCCAGGCAAACGAAGTGGCAGGTTACAGCTAGTTTAATATAGTTTCCTCTTTACATTAGTGGGGATCGAACCCACAACTATGCTAACAGATGCTACTCTACTATACCACGATGGCCAATATATATTATAGACATATAACGCATCACATTAGGCAAAGTAAAGTAGTTTTATAGTTCCGACCTTTAAGCGGCTCTATATAATTTGTATAAATAAAAATTTATTTCATTCCTGTTTTATTTAGCAACGCATGATATCCTTTATCCATACATAGCCTTCTTAGAGATATATATTAGTAGAAACGTATAAGAATGCTATAAAGCATTGACTTTCCTCCAAGTATATCAGCTTTTTGTTAAATAAATTTTCAAATACACATATATGAAGGTATCTATGCCGGCGGTAGGGACATAATGAGCCTATATGGTAAGTAAACCCTATTACATTCTTGTAAATAGCTTAATAAATAAGTATTAAGTTGGTAGCAAAAAATTTAAATAACTAAGAGAATTCGTTTGTATTTTTGCGATTACGTTTATGATATTGTGAGGCTATTCTTGTTTGCGATGTATCATTGGTTGTTGGATAATCGTTATGTTGTGAAAGAAGATGGTGTTTCTTTACAAAAAATGTTAATTATTGTTAAAATTGTTGGCGGAAAGTGGAGAACGGAGTGTCTTAACACTAGGTTCCCTCTGCCTACCCTGCTATATGCGGGATACAGCGTGAAGCTATGTATGTATGTATGTTAACTATTGTGCAGTGTATTTTTGTAAATATATAGAGATCAAGCGATAGATATTTGTACAATTTATATATTGTTATTTATTAGGCTCTTCATTTTTACTTTGGCGACAATTGATTTTTACAATGACAATATAAAAAGCATGCGTCAGTAGAGCGGAATATACATCTTGTTGGACTTTCGCCTGTGCCACTGGAGCACACTGACCATGGCGTCCGAAGGTAGTGATTATGTCGCTACTCCTTTAGACTCGGTTTCCGCGACATATATATATATATATATATGCATTTTGCCACGGAGAAGGTTTGCAGAGTAGCTACTTCTGCCCAGTTCAACCGATTGTCATGAAAATCAGTATGAACATGTATTTTATACAGAGGAATATATAAAAATGAATGTTTGTCTGTATGTCATGGATTTCTTAAATTTATTTAAGTTGCTGGTAGCCACGCGCCGGGTTCAGCTAGACACTTACAAATTTGCCAACATTCGCACCTATCGCCACATATGAACTTCACACACATTTTTAAAAAATAACATACAGTTCAGTTTAGTTCAGTTTCAGTTAACTCTTTAATTATGGTGCTTTGAACGTGCCAGAAGTAATGTACAATATTATAATATAATTCAATTGATAAACAGTCAGTGTCCATTACGTAGGCAATAGTGAATAAAGGCGGTCATTTCATATAAATTGCGCATTGAAAGCATAAAGATCGCATTCTTCCATTCCCGAAGCAGTAAATTTCAGTTGCTAGCTGTATAAAGTGCCAATACGGTATGCCTCGTTATCCTATATTATAGTTAAAGTGTTTCGTAATTATTCATTCATCCTGGTTGTGTGGTCATTTCATAGTCTTTTTTAGCTGTATAGCAGGGTAGGAGAGGGAACCTTGAATTTAGTGTTGAGACACTCTGTTCTCTTTCAACATTTCCGTTCCCCAGTTTCTACCTTGATTGAGGCAATGCGTGCGGGGTGGCGGAACTCAACGCCGCACTTTGCCTTGTTACCCATGAAATGAAAATACTAAATATTTTTATTTAAATATTTTCATTTAAAATGTTCATTTCCTGGAGTGGGAATCGAATTCACAACCTGTCGCGTTTACAGCAGCACGGTTGTGCCTCTCCGCTACGACAGATGGCAAATTTTATATTTTAATATATCTATGCATTAATACGTGAAGCTTAAACTTTGTACCCCTTTTTACGAAAATTATGCGTATGGAGGAGCATGAAAGTTGGTATACTTATAGTTTATATAGAGAAGGAGTGCAGAATGCTAATATCTTTTTAAAATAATGCAGAAAAATATGTTAAGTTAATAAGATAAATGTAGCACACACTACCATGGTTTGACATCTATAATATGTTTATAAAAAATTACATATAAATAGGTGGCTAGGACGCGTTATTAACGCGTCAACGGGGACACTTGTTATTATAAATATATATCATTTTTTTGTAATTAGACATTTATCGTTATATTATTACCAAATGACAAAAAATATTTATATCTAAGTATCCTATGTGTTATTCTTATTTATACTAGTATTTATTACTTATTAACTTCAATAGCGTCACGCTTTATCCCTAGCGGGGTAGTTAGAGAGAACGGAGTGCCAAACGCTACGGTCCCTGGATACATCTTTGGTCTCGTCCACATTATTATTTATTTACCCAGTAAAAAGTTATACGGTAACATACATAAAAAAACAGTCGAATTGAAGACTTTCTTCTTTTTTGAAGTCAGTTAAGAAGCATATATGTAAATCTATATATATAATAAAAGAGCAGAAAAGTCTAATTCTATACATGAAAAATTTTAGAAAAATATGAATTGGGTACGTTAATATATCGTTAATAGAAGCGAAAAAAACCAATCAGTGGAATTTTTGTCTGTCTGTCTGTCTGTCTGTCTGTATATTTGAACGCGCATCACGCAAAAACTACTGGATAGAAATGAATGAATTTTGGCACAGTAACAGCTTAGAATCTGGAGGTACATATAGGATAGTTTTAATCCTGTCATTCGATTTAGTTTTCATGAAAAAAATAAAAAACCTACATAGACAATTTACTTTATTTGCCGATAATTACTGTATAGAAATGAATGAATTTTGGCACAGTAACAGCTTAGAATCTGGAGGTACGTATAGGATAGTTTTTATCCTGTCATTCGATTTAGTGTTCATGAAAAAAATAAAAAACCTCCATAGATAAGTTATTTATAAGTATATCATTATGAGTATTAACATGAAGTAGAAGATTAAAATAATTATATTTGTAAAAAAATAAAAGGAAAAAAGAGGGTATCGATAAAATATATATTGAAAATTATTAAAGCATAGTCGTCATTGCAATTATGAACTTTTTGCTCAAATTACACACGAAAGTTTTAGAATCTATGTCGTATTTCTCCTTTAGATGCTAATTTAGGAAGATATTAAAAGATTTTAAAACTAGATACTTCATGGTGTATCCCGCATATAGCAGGGTAGGCAGACGAAGCGGCGAAACGGAGTGTCTTGACACTTGCCAAATCCATTGTGTTTTTTATGTGTGTAGCACATTCAAAAATATATATAAAATACATATAAACACATATAGCACACATACAATATATATTTTTTTTTACTGGAGGAACCAATTTTTATGATTTTTTATCTTATATGCTAATACTTCTGATATTGTCACATTTAGATTTAGATCTAACAAATAGTTCTTGAGTTATTCGTAATAACTTTACTTTTTAATACCTTTTTTCTTTTTTAGTTAAATTTTTTTATATATTTAAATTTATGCCAACCTGCTATTCGTTGAGAATGTACTCAAAAGTGTTACACGTACTACATTTCAGGCGCTCTATTCTAAATGGACATATTTATGAAGTCTATTATATATGCCAAATATGGAAAAATGTTTTAGTTCCGAAATCGTAAGCAATTCTATTCACTGGTAGAAAGTACTCACTTATGGTTGTCTATATTTAATAGTTCAAACATACCATTTATTATAATTTTGACTATTATTAACCGGCTTCAAAAAAGGAGGTTCTCGATCCGAAAGATTTTTTTTGTGTGTTATTTCATAACTTTTTGCTGAATCAATTTTTGTGTTTTTTTGATATATCATATCAAGCTAGTGCTTTTTCTGTGGTCTTATTTATATTTAGTTAAGATTAGACGAGTTGTTTTTGAGTTATTCGTAATAATGCTACTCTTATGTGCATTTTGTTGACGTGATTTTTTTGTCCAGATCTAAATTATCTTTGCCAAAATAAATATTTTTAGTTGAAATCATTAATATGAGTATGACATTTAATAATATAAAAAAGAAATTTGGAATTATTTTCACAATATAGAAGACTGATTTGGTTTTAATAAAACATTATTAAATACCATCGAACGGAGTGTCTTAACACTAGGTTCACTCTATCTACCCCGTTATATGGGATAAAGCGTGAAGCTCTTTTTATAATATTAGCAAATAGTAAGAAATGCAGTACTAATCTACCAATTACAATGTATAGGCAGCAACTTTCCGCCAATCCATTCAAACGTTGGCACGCCAGCAATCCCATCGTATTTTTCAACGAATGCCAACAAAAACATCATAGTTCGCGTTATTCTATCAAGTTTCTTGGGTCCTAGTCGCCTCCTCACCGTTACCGGAGACGCACGGGCGGATGTGTTGATGAATAATGTATGAATATGTTCACGCTTTTTCCTAGATGTGGTCCAATGTTGCTAGAGGCATTTATGTACATTACATAATTACACTTTTATGCAAAGTGTTTGCTGCAAATGAACTGGCTTCACGCATGTTTCGCGTAGAGATCCGAGTAGAGAGTAGAGATAACTAAATATTAAGATATTTCGTTCTTTACTTTGTGTCTTTAGGAATATTATGTGGCGACGGTACTTAACTCCGCCATTTGTTTTATTAAAGTGGGAATATTAAAAAAATTAAAATTAAATAATTTATACGCATGGGCATCGTATCCATACACATCGTAAAAATAATAAGATATTGTTCTAATTTGTCACGATCACGGATTAGGCTTCATATATACGGATTTATTATTAAAACATTGATATGTAAAAATGCTTAAAATTTAGTAATAAATATTTACTCACTTTTCTATTTTATAAGTTTTAAAAAGATGAGAAAAGACTATTTAATTTGCCTATTATATTATCCTCTCATTTCCTTACAGAAATGTAACAAAAAAACGAGTATCATAATAACATAATTGCGGCGTTGAGTTCCGCCACTCAACACGTAATGCCTCAATTTGGTGGAAAGTGGGGAATGGAATTGTTGTAAGAGAACGGAGTGTCTTAACACTAGGTTCTCGGATTCCCTCTGCCTACTCTGCTATAAGTGGGATACAGCGAGAAATTAAAAAAAAAATAATAACATAATATGATAAATATGTTTTTTAGATGAGCCCATTGTGGCCAAGACAGACAGTGTCTGACTATAAACACGATGGTAATGGCTAAATTATTTTCATTGCCCTTCTTTTATAAGCGCGGCGTTGAGTTTCGCTATTCAACAATGCAATGTCTCGTAAGCGTGAGCGGAGAAAGAAAAAAGAGTAGGCTGGCTAATATATGTAATATGGGCTATATTGTATAAAAAATATTTTATAACTTCTCTTATTTCTGTTGATTCAATATTTATTTATTATATTATTATTACAGGTAACAACACTTTATTGATTTTCATATGGACAACTTAACTGTTCAAGAATGTTAGTTAGCTAGCGTTTATTGGGTTTTCTATATGCAGAAGTGCTAGACTTCGTTTGCTAGAATAAAACATATATTTTTTTTATTATTTTAATATTAAGTACTGCCTATTGTAATATATTTGATTCTTGTAACAACATTTTTGCTTCGCCTCACCAATTTTATCTCTGGAGTCCGGTGTTTCACAATTACTAAGTCTGAATATTCTGAAATATATGTATGTAAATATCAAGAGTTTTAATTTTTAACCTTAATGGTATAATTTTACTTTTTTTTTAACTTCACGCTGTATTCCGCATATAGCAGGGTAGGCAGGGGGAACCTGAGAACGTAGCGTTCTCTTACAATAGTTCTGTTCCCCACTTTCCGCCGAATTGAGGTATTGCGTGCTGAGTGGCGGAACTTGTTACCAAACCCAGGAAATGAAAAGACTAACATTTCCTGGAGTGGGAATCGAACCCACAACCTGTCGCGCTTCCAATCGAACGCTTGTGCCTCTGCGCCACGACAGGCATTTTTCAATTTTACTTATGATTACTAATTAAACATTTGTTTATCCTGTTGTAGCAGTATGACTTATTAATATGAATATACTAAATTACTGATAGAGACTAGATATTGACTTTGTAATACTTGTGTTATAGCAAAGGTAATAAATCTGGATATTAAATATACAATTAAATCATTATGTTATTTTGTTTGGTGGTAGGAGGTTCGTCCTCCGTCTGGCTCGCGACCACTATCATGTCAAAGACGAACCGCCAAATATCTTATGATGTGTTCCGGTTCGATGGCATGTAAGCCAGGTTTTCCCCATTCCCACCCATCCTTTCCCGAAAATGTGATGGTTCCGATAGCGGACTACTACATTGTCCTCCCCTTCCATCTGTATTCTGTAGATTGGCAACGCATCTACAACATCTTTGGTTTTGTAGATGTTCATGGGCGAAGGTAGCCACTTACCATCAGGTGGTCCTTCTGCTCGTTTGCCATCCATTACCCATAAAAAAAAAAATATATAAATTATTATACATACTATTATACAAGTTGTAGCCGCAACTGTTTACGTTGTCTATTCAAACATATTTATATATGAATATTTTGAGCACCTTATACAGCTTCTTAAAGTATCAAGTATCAATAAATTAATACGTGAAGAAAAACCTAATGATTTGTACGCGGTAGAAGTAGGAACGGGAGGTATAACAGTGAGTTCTCTCTATGATCTAGTAAAAGTCTGCCTTGTCTAGAACTATCATCAGTTCATTTCTAGAGCGTGTTTCGAAGGCAGCATTAGTCTTTTAAAATTTGGTTACGAAGGGGGGTAACGGGCTCCCTTCCGTTACGTAAAGGGGCTTAAACCTTCACTTGGGTCGTAAGTCTCAGGTACTGCCTTGAGTTCCTCCCCTTGAAACGCAGTGGGCTCGGCACGCTCATGGTGAATCCATGGAATGCTAAAGAGTTTGTTTTCTTATAGTATTTAAGCCTTTAGTGAAACTTATATGGATGGAGTCATATAAAAATTATTAATATTTTTATAGAGAAATAGTGCAAAATGTCGAAATATTTTATAATAATTGAAACAAAATAAAAGTTGCTAAAATCACAATATGAGGCTACAATGGCACAGTGGGATACCATCTGATTGTAACCATGATTGGATCTGTGTAAATTTCCAGTTGGGAAAAAGATTTTATTCACATGCCTTTTTTTTTCTGCTCTGCTAAGACAAGGCGCGGCGTTGCATTGAAATGAGTTTCACCACTCAACATGTAATTTTTCGATTTCGGGAAGTAAAAAACGGAGTGTCCCGACGTTAGGTTCTCTCTGCCTACCCTAAAAAAGACTACCTGAAAAAGAAAATACAATTAAAAATTGTATCATTTCCAAGTATATTTAATTATGCGAACTGTGGGTATTCAAGGGATTAAAATATTCTATAAGAAAAGTGCATTCGTTATCCTTTTAAACGTCTAGAGTAAAATGCTATGATTTTTATATATAGAACCATTTACACATAGTTTTTCATCTTTTCCTATGTACAAGTATTGTAAATATATATGAGGTATTTAGTTTTAAGAACAATAAAAAAACGGAGTAAAATCAGGGTAGAAAGTTCGATTTTCACTCCAGGACATGTTAAGTTCAGTATTTTCATTTTCTGGGTTTGGTAACAAGGCAAAGCGTGGCGTTGAGTTTCGCCACACATCACGCAATGCCTCAACGGAGTGTCTTAACACTAGGTTCCCTCTGCCTACCCCGCTATATGGGGGATACAGTGTGAAGCTATGTATGTATGCATGTATGTATTTTTATTTTATAAAAAATATATGTTTCCTAAAATGTCCATCTTTATTAAACTCCCTTTTTTGTAACACTTAGATCGGTACGTCTCGGTATGTCAGTATGTAAGCAATGCGGGCCCGAGAGCGCTGTACTGATTTCGATACACCAGCTATGCAGTATGTAGTATGTAGTATGATACAATGTTGAGGGCGTCTTAAACCGTTTTTCAATCAAGATTTTATTGCTTCCTCCCAATGATATCTCAGATATCTTTTTATGGATTTTTATTGCGACATTTTTAAAGGTATTGGTCTTTTTTAAAGTTTTATTCGAGTTTTTACTTAATTTGCACAGTCATTGTGTGATATTTTGGTAGTGTTTTTTTCATTTGAAACTTGATGTAACGAAAAAACGACACAAAATGGAGTTAAACGCATACGTTTATAGGAAAGAGTGAGATCGTATAACATTTATAATGTACACTACATTCCTAATAGTCGTAACAAAAATATAAATACACATATATTAAAATATCGAATAGACAGTATTTTCAAAATTTTCTTACATCTTCACATATTCTTTATATTACACGATAGCTGAGAAAGAAATGTATTAACTCTCCTTTCTTTACATTACAACAAGACATAGCTTCACGCTGTATCCCGCATATAGCACGGTAGGCAGAGGGAACTTAGTGCTAAGACACTCCATTCCCCACTTTCCGCCGAATTGAGGCATTGCGTGCTGAGTGGTGGAACTCAATGCCGCGCTTTGCCTTGTTACCAAGCCCAGGAAATGAAAAAAACCATTTCCTGGAATGGGAATCGAACCCACAACCTGTCGCGTTTATAGTCGCACGCTTGTGCGAAAACAATACATGCAAATATTAATCACATAATAAAAAAAATCTATTGTAATTACGTAAATTAGATATCATCGATGACAGGACAACAGAAACGCATTATGATTTTTTTTTATAAATTGACTTTCTTGAAAGAAAACATAGATCATAGCGAGGAAAGTTTGTGTTTAACATATCAAGTACATAGCATTCATAAGATACGAGTACTGTATGTGCCCGCAGTCGCCCGTGACTGTCTAGTAGAGTACACGAGATCTACTAGGTCTATGGTAACAATATATACTTTATTATATAGTTAATATGATTTATTTTTAGTTTAAACGTGAATGGAACTATTGGAGAGTGAAAATTTTCTGTCTTTTTCATATGAAAAAATATACAGAACTCATACTCATTTATGTTTGAAAAGAAGCCATCATGGTGTAGTGGATCATCAAACTGTAAACATGATTGGATGTGGGTTCCATCATTATTATATTTTAGAATGTCTAATAAAATCATAAAATACTATATATCAGCATGCAATGCCTCGATTCGGGCGAAACTGGTGAACGGAGTTTCTTAACACTAGGTTCTCAGGTTCCGTTCAGGTTCAGGTTTCTGCTACAGGCGGGGTACAGCGTGAAGCTAAAAAAAAGAAGGATATATCATCTCTATTCGGTGGAATATTTTTATTTAAAATATTTTCATTTTTCCGCTCTGTTGATATAAAGATTAGCACTGCGTAGCGTCACTCAACACGCAATGTCATGATTTTAGGCTGAAGGTGGAGTACAAAGTGTTTTGACATTCGCTGACAACTCTGTTATGTGAAAAAAAATTGTGGAAAAAATTAAAAATTTACTTAAAAAAAATTGACGAAAATCGAAGATCGAAATTCTATGTTACTAGGCTCAGCCTTTTCCATTATATTTACAAATATATGTGAACATATAAGAAATCTAGTATTTAATTATATTTTATAAATACTATTCTATGTACAATATTATTCTAAACATTAAAAAAGTAAAAAAGTAGCTTCACGCTAAAGCGTGAAAAAGCGTGAAAAAGCGTGATAAAGCGTGAAAAAGCGTGATAAAGCGTGATAAAGCGTGACAAAGCGTGAAAAAGCGTGAAAAAGTTCTTTTTGCCTACCCTCGGGATTTATCCCTTTTTGGAACTGCATTCGTTACGTGTTCGGTGCCGGAAAACTATGCCACGCTTTTTGTTTTATCACAGCAAAATGAAAATAATTTCAATATAATCATTTCCTCGAGAGAGAATCGAACCCACAACCAATCTTGTTTACATTCAGGCTACAGTCCCACTGCGCTATAATGGTCTGACTAACATTAGCACTATATTCAAGAAAAATAAATTAACAAACAAAGAGTCCACATCACATAATGGTCACAAAAACAGCGACAAGTGTCGTCCTATCGTTCTAATATAAATAATTAAAATATTCAACATCCGGTTACATAGATATACTCGCGTAGGTTATTGGCAGCTCTATACAGTGCCAGTTAAAATGTGCTGGTTATAAAAAATAAATTTATAATTAAGAAAATATTTTTTTTTATCTTCATGCTGTATCCCGCACATAAAAGGGTAGGCAGAGAGAACCAGAGAATCTAGTGTTAAGACACTCCGTTCTCTTTAAACATTTTCTGAGAGGCGAAAATCAACTTTTTACCAGAACGAGGAAATAAAAATACTCAATATTATTTAATATTTTTATTTCCTGGCGTGAGAATCGAACCCACAACAATCACACGCTTGTGCCTCTGCACCACGACAGGCTTTAATAAAAACGAATGTAGAAATCTAATATATTTTGCATACTTTTTACATAATTTAAAGTTATATATATATTCATTATAAATGAATGATAAAAGGGTAAAGACGTCGTCATGGCACAGTGGAGTATTTAACTTTAAGCGCGATGTTTATGGGTTCGATTCTACTCATCATCGTCATTTTTTTCATGTCTTAACACGAGATTCCTTCTGCCTACCCTGCTATATGCGGGATACAGCGTGAAGCTACGTATGTATGTATGTATGTATTTTCATTTTTCAATTCCACAATTATCAGGTTATTAAAATTATTTACATTTCTCTACTCTGGTAAGACAAAACGCGGTGTTTAAATCCGTTACTCAAAGCGCTAAAGTTCTTAAATTGGATAGATAGAAGAAGTCCTACATGCTCTTAATGTGTACTATTTTCTATATGCGGTAAATAAGTAAAGCAAAAAAAGAAATACGTTTAAAAAAATGCATTATAAACAATTAGTTGTATCCCGCGATTTCGTTTGGATGGAACATAAAATTTCAAATCCAGTTTTTGTAGGAATGTCGAGAAATCCGCGCTACTTTTTAATGGTATGCATGGCCAAAGTTCAGAAGTCTGTAGCCAGTAGTTTCGCCTGTACGTTATTTGTCACTAAGTAACGCAGCATATATATAATATAGGTATATAGATTGGCTGTCGTTGAAGCAAATTTTAAATGTATTCAGTATAATAAAAAATAAATTCACGCTTTATCCCGCATAGCAGGGTCAGTCAGTCAGAGAGAGCCTAGTGCCAAGACACTCCGTTCGCCACATTTCGACCGAATACGAGACATTGTGTGCTATAAATAAGGCAGAGCTCAACGCAGCGCTTTGTTTTTTCTAATCAATCCTCCGAGTGGGACCCGAACCCACAACCAATTATGGTTACAGTTACACACGGTCCCACTGCGCCACGATGGCCTTAGCGATGTATTCAATTTACGTACTATTTCACTTTCTTTAATTATATTTTACAATTCTATTCATATTATTTTATTAAGTAAAAATATATATTTTTATCGTATTTAATTGAAACGTGGCGTTAACGTACATTCCTCTAATTTCCATACATATGTGAATTCAAACCTAGTATTACGCTGTAGCACATTTTTATTAAATATGCATAATTATTTGCTTTTAGCATTTAAACTTCTAATAGACTTTAAAAAAAACCATATTATTTATCACTGAACGAAACAACAAATATAAAAGCAATATTCTAAGCATATGCTTAAATATAAAAAAAACTAATATGATATTTGCATGCGTTCAGGATATTGCATAGAATGACCTTTGGTTTATCTAATATCTATTTTTATAGTAAAATAAAAGGCAGTCGCTATCGACGGTTAATTATGTTATGGGTACCTACTTCCGGTGTCACTTTCGATTTTGAACTGTTGGTCTAGGTGTATTTGATTACTATTGACAAATCGTAAATATCTATTTTGTGATAAGCGTTGGAGTGACTTTTGCTTCGTTATAAGGATCCTGTATTTGCGTAGGTTATGTGTAAAAATAGTTGTTTTAACATATAGACTCATAAAATTTTATTTTAAAATATTCTTTATAAGCGTTATTCATTTTAAATTATTTTAGGTAGCTTCACGCAACTTCCCGCATATCAATATGAGAACCTAGTGTCATTCAATCAGTCACTTCGTTCTTCATTCTCTGCCCGAAACTGAGACATTGCATGTTGAATGGCGGAACTAAACGCCGAACGTTTTTCTTCCCAAAGGAAAAAAAATAAATTAATTTCAATATAATCACTATCCCAAGTGGCGATCAAAGCCACAACCGATCGTATACAATCAGATGTTGTCACACTGCGCCATGAGCGCCTCAAATTAAATTAAAAAGATTAAAATATGAATAATATTTTATTATAAAATATTCTTAATAATTATTATTTAACGCCTGTTATGGCGCAGAGGCACAAGCGTGCGACTGTAAATGCGACAGGTTGTGGGTTCAATTCCCACTCCAGGAAATGGATTTTTTTATTTCCTGGGTTTGGTAACCAGGCAAAGCAAGGCGTTGAGTTCCGCCACTCAGCACGCAATGCCTCAATTCGGCTGAAAGTGGGGAACGGAGTGCCTTAGCACTAGGTTCCCTCTGGCTACCCTGCTATATGCGGGATACAGCGTGAAGCTATGTATGTATGTATGTATATAATTATTATTTATATTGAATATTATTGTTTCAGTATCGTGCATCGCAGATACGCTGAGAGCGGTTCTGTAGAGCCCAGTAAGTTTAATATTTTTTATGCTACTATTACGGGATACTGCAGCTAGTTTATATTCGGCCATGTGCACTGAATAATAAGTTAATAACCCATAAAATTAAATTTGATTAACTGCGATATATTTAATAATATAACTAATGACTTTAATAAGAAAAAAGAAAATCGACTTCAAATAAAATGCACTAAGAATTAAATTATTACGAATAACTTTAAAATCTCTCATCAGATCTGATCATCAGATACAAGATCTCATCAGAAGCAGCTATCATATAAAAAAAGCTGATCAAAATTAAAAAGTTTTTAATGTAACATATAAAAAAAACAGTCGAATTGAGAACCCTCTCCTTTTTTTGATTCGATAAAAAAACATAATATTTCATACATAGCTTTACACTAAATCCCGCATATAGCAGGGTAGGCAGAGGAAACCTGGTGTTAAGACACTCCGTTCCCCACTTTCCGCCGAATTGAGCTATATCGTGCTGAGTGGCGGAACTCAACGCTGCGCTTTGCCTTGTTACCAAACACATAAAATTAAAAATTCCATTTCCTGGAATGGGAATCGAACCCACAACCTGTCGCGTTTACAGTTGCACGCCATATTGTGCCTCTGTGCCACGACAGGCGGTTGTGATGTTACAGTAATTGAATATTTTTAACAAATATAATTGGTTATAATAATTAGTAAATAAATCTCTCTGACTACCTCGCTAGGGACAAAGCGTCAAGACAAGTAGTAAATAATTGGTTTTGTTTAAATGACAAAAAAAGAACTGACTTCAAATAAAATACCCTTAAAACTAAAATTATTACGAATTCAATTCAAGTTATAGTTATAGGTGGTAGGAGGTTCGTCCTCCGACTGGCTCGCGACCACTATCATGTCAAAGACGAACCGCTAAATATCTTATGATGTGTTCCGGTTCGATGGCATGTAAGCCAGATTTTCCCCTTTCCCATCCATCCTTTCCCCAAAATGTGGTGGTTCTGATAGTGGACTACTACATTGTCCCCCCCTTCCATCAGTATCCTCTAGGTTGGCAACGCATCTA